>JAWNLR010000344.1:0-23513 GCA_035042205.1 Drosophila infuscata
GATTTATGTAGCTTTTATTGATTTTTTTTAATTTTTGTGCATTTTTGCAATTTTTATTGATTTTTTCGAATTTTTTCGAATTTTCGCATTTTTGCATTTTTTGTTGATTTTTCAGCATTATTTTGATGTTTTCCATTTTTTTGTATCTTTCCGATTTGTTGCTGTTTTTTTTTGATTTATGTAGCTTTTATTGAATTTTTTTAATTTTTGTGCATTTTTGCAATTTTTATTGATTTTTTCGAATTTTTTCGAATTTTCGCATTTTTGCATTTTTTGTTGATTTTTCAGCTTTATTTTGATGTTTTCCATTTTTTTGTATCTTTCCGATTTTTTGCTGTTTTTTTTTTATTTATGTAGCTTTTATTGATTTTTTTTAATTTTTGTGCATTTTTGCAATTTTTATTGATTTTTTCGAATTTTTTCGAATTTTCGCATTTTTGCATTTTTTGTTGATTTTTCAGCTTTATTTTGATGTTTTCCATTTTTTTGTATCTTTCCGATTTTTTGCTGTTTTTTTTTGATTTATGTAGCTTTTATTGATTTTTTTTAATTTTTGTGCATTTTTGCAATTTTTATTGATTTTTTCGAATTTTTTCGAATTTTCGCATTTTTGCATTTTTTGTTGATTTTTCAGCTTTATTTTGATGTTTTCCATTTTTTTGTATCTTTCCGATTTTTTGCTGTTTTTTTTTGATTTATGTAGCTTTTATTGATTTTTTTTAATTTTTGTGCATTTTTGCAATTTTTATTGATTTTTTCGAATTTTTTCGAATTTTCGCATTTTTGCATTTTTTGTTGATTTTTCAGCTTTATTTTGATGTTTTCCATTTTTTTGTATCTTTCCGATTTTTTGCTGTTTTTATACCCTGAACCCATTAAAAATGGGTAAAAAGGGTATAATGGTTTTGTGCAAATGTATGTAACAGGCAGAAGGAAGCATCTCCGACCCCATAAAGTATATATATTCTTGATCAGGATCAATAGCCGAGTCGATCTAGCCCTGTCCGTCTGTCTGTCCGTCTGTCCGTCTGTCTGTCTGTCCGTCTGTATGAACACGCGGATCTCAGAGACTATAAGAGCTAGAGACTTCAAATTTGGAATATAAGATCTCGTATACCAGGCGCAGATCAAGTTTGCGTTATTTTATCGATAACTGCCTCAGTTTCTGAATTATCGATACATTTAGATTTCCGATAGCAGTAAATTCCACATATCTCTCACAATTTAATGGATACAGTCACCAATTTTGGTTGGTAGGTTGTTGGCGAGGTCCTTGAAAGATCGGCATGTGCCACGCCCACCTCCGACGCCCCCCCCATCACCCCCGCCCCTAAAATTTTCAAATGGCTATATCTTCCGCAGTTTTTGAGTAGGGAACGTCAAATTTGGTAGGTATATTACTGGTAGTCGCCTTTAAGAACCGATAACAAATTTGTGGTGCCACGCCCACACCTGCGCCTATAATCGACAATTCCGATTGTAAATCGATAACTCCCTATATCTCCGAACATTTTAAAGATAGAGTAACCAAACTTGGAAGGCAATTTGCTGGTAACCTCCTCCAAAGATTGGCATACCAATTTTTGGACCACGCCCACATCCGCCGCCCCCAGGAACTTCGTCCCTAGAAATTTAAAATGCGCATATCTGCCGTAATTTGCAAGCTAGAGTCGCAAAATTTTGCAGGTATGTTACTGGTAACTCCCCCAAAGATCGATAAAAAAATTGGATGGCCACGCCCACTCCACCTACCTAAACCGATACACCTGTTGGTGTAAATCGATAAACCCATATATCTCACGCAATTTGAAAACTTAAGTCACCAAATTTAAAGGTATATTGCTAGTAACACCCTTCATAAATGTGGAAAAAAAATTTTGGACCACGCCCACTCCCGCCCACAAAAAACGAAAAATGCCTGTATCTCCCTCAATTTAAGAGCTACAGTTACCAAACTTAGAAGGTATATTACTAAGATCGACTCCAAAATATTTTGGGCCACGCCCACTCCAGCCCCCAAAAACGATAAACCTATAATGCATTTAAAGCTTGGTTCAGGGTATATGGTAGTCGACCTCACTCGACTACAGCGTTCTTACTTGTTTTTTTAATATTCGTGAATTTTTGCAATTTTTATTGATTTTTTCGAATTTTTAATCGCATTTTTGCATTTTATGTTATTTTTCAGCTTTATTTTGATGTTTTCCATTTTTTGTACTTCGATTTTTGCTGTTTTTTTGGATTTATGTAGCTTTTATTGATTTTTATACCCTGAACCCATTAAAAATGGGTAAAAAGGGTATAATGGTTTTGTGCAAATGTATGTAACAGGCAGAAGGAAGCATCTCCGACCCCATAAAGTATATATATTCTTGATCAGGATCAATAGCCGAGTCGATCTAGCCCTGTCCGTCTGTCTGTCCGTCTGTCCGTCTGTCTGTCGTCGTCCGTCTGTATGAACACGCGGATCTCAGAGACTATAAGAGCTAGAGACTTCAAATTTGGAATATAAGATCTCGTATACCAGGCGCAGATCAAGTTCGAATATTTTATCGATAACTGCCTCAGTTTCTGAATTATCGATACATTTAGATTTCTCGATAGCAGTAAATTCCACATATCTCTCACAATTTAATGGATACAGTCACCAATTTTGGTTGGTAGGTTGTTGGCGAGGTCCTTGAAAGATCGGCATGTGCCACGCCCACCTCCGACGCCCCCATCACCCCCGCCCCTAAAATTTTCAAATGGCTATATCTTCCGCAGTTTTTGAGTAGGGAACGTCAAATTTGGTAGGTATATTACTGGTAGTCGCCCTTAAGAACCGATAACAAATTTGTGGTGCCACGCCCACACCTGCGCCTATAATCGACAATTCCGATTGTAAATCGATAACTCCCTATATCTCCGAACATTTTAAAGATAGAGTAACCAAACTTGGAAGGCAATTTGCTGGTAACCTCCTCCAAAGATTGGCATACCAATTTTTGGACCACGCCCACATCCGCCGCCCCCAGGAACTTCGTCCCTAGAAATTTAAAATGCGCATATCTGCCGTAATTTGCAAGCTAGAGTCGCAAAATTTTGCAGGTATGTTACTGGTAACTCCCCCAAAGATCGATAAAAAAATTGGATGGCCACGCCCACTCCACCTACCTAAACCGATACACCTGTTGGTGTAAATCGATAAACCCATATATCTCACGCAATTTGAAAACTTAAGTCACCAAATTTTAAAGGTATATTGCTAGTAACACCCTTCATAAATGTGGAAAAAAAATTTTGGACCACGCCCACTCCCGCCCACAAAAAACGAAAAATGCCTGTATCTCCCTCAATTTAAGAGCTACAGTTACCAAACTTAGAAGGTATATTACTAAGATCGAACTCCAAAATATTTTGGGCCACGCCCACTCCCGCCCACAAAAAACGATAAATGCCTGTATCTCCCGCAATTCAAGAGCTACAGTTACCAAACTTAGAAGGTATATTACTAAGATCGGGCCACGCCCACTCCAGCCCCCAAAAACGATAAATGTCCATATCCCCCGCAAGTTAATTAGTTACCAAACTGGGTAGGAAGATTATTAGGAAACTTCTCTATAATTTTTTTGGGCAACGCCTACTCCCGCCCCTAAAGTCTCGAAAAGCCCATATCTCCGGAATTTATGAGTGAAAGTAGCTTATACAATTTTTTGTGTCTGCTCTGCTCGTGTAATTCTGCTCAACATCTTTAGAGGCCACGCTCACTTATATGCAAGTCATATACGTATGTAACAGGCAGAAGGAAGCATCTCCGACCCCATAAAGTATAAATATTCTTGATCAGGATCAACAGCCGAGTCGATATAGCCCTGTCCGTCTGTCTGTCCGTCTGTATGAACACACAGATCTCAGTTTAAAAGGTAGACGTTTCTAATTTAAGCACGATCTGCTTATGCGTATTGTTGATCAATTGCCCAAATTTTATCAAGATCGGATAAGAAGCACCCAAGTTATGGTCGAAAATATATTTTCATATTGATAAAATTTCTGTCAGCAGCCGCAAGCTGTATGCACAAATATGCGCGTGCATTTGTGAGAGAGGGACGGCAAGATAATCGACACAAGCACAAATGTGTTTGCGGGCATTCTGTGCTGAGATCTCGGTTAAAACACATACGCATTTTAATTACAAACAATTCATCTAAATCGTATAATCGTATATGTTGAAAGAAATATGTACTATTTAAGACCCAATCATAATACAAATAAAACAAATAAATAATAAACGTGGATTTGAACTTATTTACTGCGAGTGAAATACCCAACCCACAGTTTGGGGCCAAACCGGGATTTCGTGTAATAATAATCAAGTTTCCACAAATGGAGGCTCGTCCGGGAATTAAAAAATAGAGATTCCACAAATGTCGGCTCAACGTTGATCTAAAAAAAAAAAAAAAAAAAAAAACAAAAACAATTCATAAATAATGCAATTGAACAGTGTGCAATTTTAAGAATAAAAAAAATTCCGTAATTTGTGCTGTGCGGAATTTCGAAAAATTGTGAAATTCATTTTGCATTACAAGCGTCGAGACATCGAATCGAGGAAGCGACGAAACAGCGAAGGAAGGTGACGCTAAAGAGTACAGAATAAAAGGCGTGCAGGTGTACAGACGAGGCTTGTAGGCAAAGTCTGGTACAGCGACGACAACGGCTGTCTGTATTAGTGTCGACCAGAGAAGCCGTTACAGCAGAGGCGTAATTCTTTGGAAGCAGAGGCGCCAGCAGCGAGGCAAACGGTCAGGCGACAACATAAGCAGGGGCGAGACTGTTGTTGCTGTGTGAGCGTATCTGGACGAGAGGTGTGCGGAAGGCAAAGGCGCAGACGACAACAGAGCAGCAGCAGAGGGTGAGCGTTGAAGTCGTGGTGTGAGTTGCCGAAAATTGTTCGACGCCTGGGGGGAGACGAACCCGCTACGAGGGAAGCAGAACAATTTAAACAAAATAACATAGTGTTAAGTGTAATCGTTAACAGAGTGTATTTGTATGCACTGTTAAGGTTAAAGACAAGTTAACATAAGTTAAGTTTAAAATTTATATTTAAATTGATCTTGCGTGTTGCCGTCGGCATTTGGCCGAGTCGGCACAGTTTGAAAATAATTAATTGTGTAATTAATTATAAAGTAACGTAACAATAATCCGAGAATTAAATAATCCAAATCACACATATATCATATATATCACATATATATAATTATTATTATTTTTCCCTCAATATTCGTACACAAATTCATTGCTAAATATGCCTAGGGTAAACAGAATGTCCGCTTTAACTAGGTCTCGCAGACGAAGAGATATAAATATTTTAAATAGGTCAAACTCCGAGTATGCTGAGCAAGAGAGATTAAATAATACACAGTCGCAAAGGGAACGTAGGGAAAATGTAGACCTCAGACAATCTGAAAGGAGTTTAGATAGGCAGCGTCGCCAAATTACTCGATCCATTTCTTTAGTTAGCGAAGTGGAACAAGTAGCCAATACTTTGCGTCGATCAAGGCGCAGACAAGACCCTCTTTATAGGGCACAAGAACAGAGACAAGACACGATACAACGCGCTACTCGACGAACTCATTCTCCAGTTCGACAACTGGAGCAAGTAGCCAATACTTTGCGTCGATCAAGGCGCAGACAAGACCCTCTTTATAGGGCAGACGAACAGAGACAAGACACGATACAACGCGCTACTCGACGAACTCATTCTCCAGTTCGACAACTGGAGCAAGTAGCCAATACTTTGCGTCGATCAAGGCGCAGACAAGACCCTCTTTATAGGGCAGACGAACAGAGACAAGACACGATACAACGCGCTACTCGACGAACTCATTCTCCAGTTCGACAACTGGAGCAAGTAGCCAATACTTTGCGTCGATCAAGGCGCAGACAAGACCCTCTTTATAGGGCAGACGAACAGAGACAAGACACGATACAACGCGCTACTCGACGAACTCATTCTCCAGTTCGACAACTGGAGCAAGTAGCCAATACTTTGCGTCGATCAAGGCGCAGACAAGACCCTCTTTATAGGGCAGACGAACAGAGACAAGACACGATACAACGCGCTACTCGACGAACTCAATCTCCAGTTCGACAACTGGAGCAAGTAGCCAATACTTTGCGTCGATCAAGGCGCAGACAAGACCCTCTTTATAGGGCAGACGAACAGAGACAAGACACGATACAACGCGCTACCCGACGAACTCATTCTCCAGTTCGACAACTGGAGCAAGTAGCCAATACTTTGCGTCGATCAAGGCGCAGACAAGACCCTCTTTATAGGGCACACGAACAGAGACAAGACACGATACAACGCGCTACTCGGCGAAATAACATAGAACAAAGAATATTAGAACGAGCAAGGGATAGAAGTCTTAGATCCATGGTGAGGGACACAGCAATTCGCAGGATTACTGAGCGGAGTCGAAACACAATTGCACGGAGAATCTCAAGAATAATATCTAGACAGGTTGCAATAGACGCAATTAGAAGTTTGTCCCAAAGAGTAAGCCAATATAGGAGCAATCCTGAAAATAGGGCAGCTGAAAATAGTCGAAATGCGACCCATATCAGAGAGCAACGGGCGGATACGTTGCCAGAAAATAGAACAAGTCAAGCGATAACCAATAATTTAGATTCTTTAATAGTGACCTTTAATAGAATAGTTAAGCAGGGCCCAGATCAGGTTTGCATATGTTGCAAAGGCTTGTGGTTTCCACATCAAGTAGATAAAATTTCTCGCGAAGTTGTAGAAAGCAAATGTTCTTTAGAAATTAGTAGAGATGTATTAAGTCTTTCTGCGGTTTTCCCTTCCTGCAATAATAAGTATAGTTTTTGCAAGACATGCAGCAGGAGCATAAAATTAGGCAAGAAACCAAAGGCTTCTATAACAAATGGCCTTGATTTTCCAGATCTTCCAGATTGCTTAAAGGGCTTAACGCCTCTAGAGGAACGACTAATTTCCCCACGCCTTCCTTTTATGATTATAAAATCTTTAGGATATGGCCGTCAAAGTGCCATAAAGGGAGCAGTGGTCAATGTGCCGATACCCGTAGCCAATGTTGTAACGTCACTTCCAAGGGCTTTCAATGAAGCCGAGGTAGTTCAGATTCATCTTAAGCGTAGACTGGAATATAGCCATGATTTCATGGCCGAAACCATTAGGCCTTCGAAAATTGCTGATGCAATCAGATATTTAGTCAGTACAGAGCTCTACAGGAAACATCAGATTGTTATTAACGAATCATGGTTGTCTTCCTTTTCATCTGACAGAGTTCCATTTGTTGCATCAGCTGACGATAGGGGCATAATATCTGAATTAATAGCAAGATCCTCTCAAGCCTCCATTAGCGGACAAAATAATCCAAACACAGAAAATATCAATCCTGGAGGTCAAGAAACATTGTTAGAGAATATACCAATTGAAAATGTACCAGTGCAGAGAATAGTAATGGCTCCTGGAGAAGGTCAGCGACCTTTAGATATGATTGCTGACGAGGATTCTGAGGAGCTAGCTTTCCCAACAATTTTCGCTGGCATTAAAAGAAAATGCTCAGAAAGTTTTACAACTATAGTTAGGTCGGAACTTAGAAATTTTGATAGAAGAGGTTGTAGAACTGACAAATTATTTCTAAACTATAAAAAGTTGGAAATGATTAATATAAGAAACAACACATCAATTTGTTTGCGTAAGCACAGCGCAGCTCAAGGCATTTCCGCAGCAAACGCTCTAAATGAAGACCATATAAATAATTTAATTCGACACGATGATGGCTACAGAGTTTTGAAAGGTATTCGCACGTCGCCTGCTCACTGGGAAGCAGAGAAAAAAAAAGTAATGGCTATGATTAGACAGTTTGGTCTTCCCACATTTTTCATAACTTTCTCAGCAGCTGAGACTAGGTGGGCGGAGCTCTTAGTTTTACTTTCCAAAAATGTTGACAAAATAAATATTTCTGAAGATATTGCATCAAATTTAAGTTTTAATGAGAAATCGCGTCTTATAAGAGCTGATCCAGTGACTTGCGCTAGGTATTTTGATTTTCGCTATAGGCAACTTCTAAAATTAATGAAAAAGGAAGGCGGTATTTTTGGTAGTCATAGGGTTATCAAATATTATTGGCGGGTTGAATTTCAGCAAAGAGGCTCACCACATATTCACGGCATGTTTTGGCTAAAAGATGCCCCCAAGCTTGACGTAAATGATGATTTAAGTATTCCCCCTGTTAAGTCCTTTATTGATCAATTTATCACAACTGATATAAGTAATCCTATTGTGACTCCATTTTTGGAGTATCAAATTCACAATCACGGACATTCCTGCAGACGAGAAGTTAGGTCCAAACAAATATGTAGATTCGGTATTCCATACCCTCCCATGCCCCAAACAGAGATTTTATTCCCATTTGTTGATGATGCTCCAAATATAGATGTGCATCGCAAAAATTTTGAAAAAATTCAGATCCTTTTAGAGTATCCGTTTGATCGTGAAAATATAGAATTTCTAAGCAATTTCAATAATTTTTTGTCCCACGATCAACTTAACATTACTTATGAGTGTTACATAAATGCACTTAGGTCAACTTTAAAGAAACCTAAAATATTTTTAAAGCGATCATTTGCCGCTATTAAGCTTAACGCTTACAACACTCACCTTCTGCAACTACAGCGAGCCAATATTGATATTCAGTTCATATTAGATCCCTATGCTTGCTGCAGTTACGTCGTTAATTATATTAACAAGTCTCAGAGGGGAATTTCCAAGCTAATGCGTGATGCTATTAGTGAGATTAGTAGAGGCAATGTAACTATAAAGCAGAAGTTACAGCACATAGGTCATAAATTTATTTCGGGTACGGAAATATCCGCCCAGGAGGCCGTTTACTGCTGTTTAGGTATGCATTTGTCGGAAAGCAGTAACGCTGAAGTATACATAAATACTTCCTTACCAGAGCAGCGGGTTAGAATACTTAAGTCAAGAGCCCAATTGCAAAATTTACCCGTTGACTCAACAGACATTTTTGAATTAGGACTTTTAGATCATTATGTTCAGCGCCCTGACGCTCTAGATAGCTTGTGCCTAGCTGATTTTGCTGCTTTTTATAGCTTTAGCAAACGGCTTAGTGGTACTCGCCAATATATTGATGATGATATCGAAATACCCCGACTTCATGAAACATTAGTTTTCGCTCTTCGCGACGGTAGTGGTTTTGTTAGAAAAAGGCTAAGTCCGTGTATTGTCCGATATAGAAGATTTAATATCAATTCTGATAGAAGGAACTATTTTCGGGAACTGGTTATGTTGTATGTTCCATGGAGAGATGAGAGTCTCGAACTGGTAACTCGGGATTGCGAACTATTTTGTAGCCAAAACTTGGAGTTAGTTCAAACAAATCGAAATAAATATAATAGTTTGGATGATAACGAACTTCAGGATGCAATAAATAGTGCAGTGCTCGAAGAAAACGAGGAAAATATTAGTAATGAAGAAGTTTTAGACGATGGATTTAGAATTTTAGGGTTGCCAGAAATAAATTCTCAATTAAATGTTTTAAACATAGATGGGAATAATGAAGATGAAAACTTAGGAGATAACAATGTCCGTCTAATTAAACTACCACCATTAATTTCCGCAGAGAACCTAGGAAATATTATCAGGTCTCTAAATTTAAGGCAGAAATTATACCTAACACATGTTTTACACAATGCCAACCACAAATCTGTGTATTACGAATTTGTTGGAGGTGGTGCTGGTGTCGGAAAGAGCCGACTAATATTAGCCATTTTTCAATCGCTGTCCGTTATGTACAATAGTAAGCCCGGAAGTGATCCAAATTCTATTAAAATACTATTGTGTGCACCC
Source organism: Drosophila infuscata (assembly GCA_035042205.1). Taxonomy (NCBI): domain Eukaryota; kingdom Metazoa; phylum Arthropoda; class Insecta; order Diptera; family Drosophilidae; genus Drosophila; species Drosophila infuscata. Next base: position 9,899 of record JAWNLR010000344.1, read on the forward strand.
ACTGGTAAAGCTGCCTTCGGAATCAGTGGCTCAACACTTCATTCCATGTTTTCACTGCCAATTAACCAATCCGGCTCAGATTTAAGGGCCTTAAGCCACGATTTGGTTAATACATTGTATTCGAGGTTGATTGACCTCAAACTTATAATAATAGATGAAATCTCTATGGTAGGTTCCAAAATGTTTTCATATTTGGATTCCCGTCTGAAGCAAATTTTTAAAAATTCTTCTCCATTTGGTGGTATTTCTGTCATAGTATTTGGAGATCTACGACAGTTATCACCTGTAGGTGATCGTTGGATCTTTGAATCAAACTCAAATGATCCCTACAGCCTAATATTTTCTTCAACTTTGTGGGATCTTTTCAAATATTTTGAACTCACAGAGATTATGCGTCAACGGGAGGACCAATTATTTGCTTCTGCCTTAAACAATATGGCATCGGGTCATATGACAGCCGATGATATTAGTCTTGTCCGATCACGCATTTGTCAGCCATCGGAAGTGCCCGATGATGCAATTCATCTTTTTAGTACAAATGCGGCGACAGATATATTTAATCATACTAAATTAAATTCTATTCCAACTGATCAATTTTTTTCTACCGCTAATGATTTTATTAAAGCTTCACATTTAAATGCGGCGAATAGGGAAAGAATATTAGAAGGCGTTCGAAGCTTTAGATCTTCCGAAACTCAGGGATTGTCCATGTCTCTTCTTTTAAAAACAACAGCCAAATATATGGTTACGGTCAATGTAGACACAGGGGATGGATTAGTTAATGGTGCGACCGGCATTCTTATGCAAATAGATTTCGATGCATCCAACAATCCACACACTTTATGGATGAAATTTTCAGAGGACAGCGTAGGAGCACTTGCTCGCTCAAAATGTACACATCGTACAGAAGCTTCGTGGACCCCCCTTCAGAAAATAGTAAAAAGCTTCCAATATAGAAAAAATGAGCAAGTTAGTATTGACCGTAGACAGTTTCCAGTTGTACCTGCAGAAGGTATAACTATTCACAAAAGTCAGGGAGCTACTTATAGCAAGGTGGTGGTTCACACTTGCGCTAGAATGCAGCGTGCTGCAATATACGTAGCTTGTAGTCGTGCAACAACCGCAGCTGGTTTGTTCATAATTGGTGATTTTGTTTGCCCTAGACCTCCGAAAAATGACGATAAGGTCCAAAATGAAATGCAGAAATTACGGACTGAGAAACTACTTCGAACACATTTTGATCATTTAGTTAACAGTTCCGCCCTTGACATTTTTTTTCATAATACTGAAAGCCTTCATTGTCACATTGAAGACGTTCGAGCAGACAGATTATTGTTACAGTCGTCCATTCTATGTTTCGTTGAAACCTCATCATATTCCAATGAAAACATGGAAATTCCAGGATTTACCATTATTGTCCGCCTGGATTGTGAGGCAATGTCTCATGCAGTGCGACCTAAGAGGGGAATCATAATTTTCGTCAGGAATGAACTTGTAAACAATATTTCCCATTGCATAAGCGGTAGAAAAACATCAGGATCAGTGGTGTTCGAGTTTGCCATGTTCCGATTTAATTCCCTGGCCTTTTTAGTTATTTATAAAAGTCCGTCTTATTCCCTTCCCATGTTTAAAGCCGAATTTGAGGAATTATTTCTGCAACATTCCTTTTTGAATGAAAATTGTGTTATTTTAGGAGACTTCAATTTATGCTTGAATAAGTTTGATAGATGTGGGACTCTTTACAGTGAACTGGTTAGGAAAGGATTTCGAAGTTTGTTAGATTTAAAAACGCCCACTACCAATTGTAACTCAAACATTGATTGGGCGTTTTCCAATATTTCCAGCGGATATATTAGTGCTAGAACATTTGAGACTTTTTATAGTTACCACCATGGGATCTCTCTTAGTATTGAGGAAAGTATAAATTAATTTAGCTTGAAAAATCTCTTAGATTATTATTATTATTATTATTATTATTAAATCATGTGTTTTTTTTTTCTTTAGTAGCATTTCCATAAAAAAGAATAGCATTACATTAGAGTGTGCGAAACTATTAAAGGGGACATTTGGAAATAAACCTATGGGATCTCTCTTAGTATTGAGGAAAGAATAAATTAATAATTAATATATATTTATTGAAATAAATTTTTATTTTCGATATATATCCTAAGTCCTTAACCGTAATAAAAATTAAAAAAAAAAATAAAATATACATAATTATTAAATCATGTGTTTTTTTTTCTTTAGTAGCATTTCCATAAAAAAGAATAGCATTGTACACATTGTTTTACATCAGAGTGTGCGAAACAATTAAAGAGGACATTTGGAAATAAACCTATAATGCATTTAAAGCTTGGTTCAGGGTATATGGTAGTCGAGCTCACTCGACTACAGCCTTCTTACTTGTTTTGTATCTTTCCGATTTTTTGCTGTTTTTATACCCTGAACCCATTAAAAATGGGTAAAAAGGGTATAATGGTTTTGTGCAAATGTATGTAACAGGCAGAAGGAAGCATCTCCGACCCCATAAAGTATATATATTCTTGATCAGGATCAATAGCCGAGTCGATCTAGCCCTGTCCGTCTGTCTGTCCGTCTGTCCGTCGTCCGTATGAGAACACGCGGATCTCAGAGACTATAAGAGCTAGAGACTTCAAATTTGGAATATAAGATCTCGTATACCAGGCGCAGATCAAGTTTGCGTTATTTTATCGATAACTGCCTCAGTTTCTGAATTATCGATACATTTAGATTTTCGATAGCAGTAAATTCCACATATCTCTCACAATTTAATGGATACAGTCACCAATTTTGGTTGGTAGGTTGTTGGCGAGGTCCTTGAAAGATCGGCATGTGCCACGCCCACCTCCGACGCCCCCATCACCCCCGCCCCTAAAATTTTCAAATGGCTATATCTTCCGCAGTTTTTGAGTAGGGAACGTCAAATTTGGTAGGTATATTACTGGTAGTCGCCCTTAAGAACCGATAACAAATTTGTGGTGCCACGCCCACACCTGCGCCTATAATCGACAATTCCGATTGTAAATCGATAGCTCCCTATATCTCCGAACATTTTAAAGATAGAGTAACCAAACTTGGAAGGCAATTTGCTGGTAACCTCCTCCAAAGATTGGCATACCAATTTTTGGACCACGCCCACATCCGCCGCCCCCAGGAACTTCGTCCCTAGAAATTTAAAATGCGCATATCTGCCGTAATTTGCAAGCTAGAGTCGCAAAATTTTGCAGGTATGTTACTGGTAACTCCCCCAAAGATCGATAAAAAAATTGGATGGCCACGCCCACTCCACCTACCTAAACCGATACACCTGTTGGTGTAAATCGATAAACCCATATATCTCGCGCAATTTGAAAACTTAAGTCACCAAATTTTAAAGGTATATTGCTAGTAACACCCTTCATAAATGTGGAAAAAAAATTTTGGACCACGCCCACTCCCGCCCACAAAAAACGAAAAATGCCTGTATCTCCCTCAATTTAAGAGCTACAGTTACCAAACTTAGAAGGTATATTACTAAGATCGAACTCCAAAATATTTTGGGCCACGCCCACTCCCGCCCACAAAAAACGATAAATGCCTGTATCTCCCGCAATTCAAGAGCTACAGTTACCAAACTTAGAAGGTATATTACTAAGATCGGGCCACGCCCACTCCAGCCCCCAAAAACGATAAACCTATAATGCATTTAAAGCTTGGTTCAGGGTATATGGTAGTCGAGCTCACTCGACTACAGCGTTCTTACTTGTTTTTTTTGGATTTATGTAGCTTTTATTAATTTTTTTTTAATTTTTGTGCATTTTTGCAATTTTTATTGATTTTTTCGATTTTATTCGAATTTTCGCATTTTTGGCATTTTTGTTGATTTTTCAGCTTTATTTTGATGTTTTCCATTTTTTTGTATCTTTCCGATTTTTTGCTGTTTTTTTTTTTATTCATGGAGCTTTTATTGATTTTTTTTAATTTTTGTGCATTTTTGCAATTTTTATTGATTTTTTCGAATTTTTTAGAATTTTCTCATTTTTGCATTTTTTGTTGATTTTTCAGCTTTATTTTGATGTTTTCCATTTATTTTTATCATTCCGATTCTTTGCTGGTTTTTTTTTTGGATTTATGTAGCTTGTTGAGCTATTGAGCTTTTTCAATAGCTATCGAATTTTTCCAAAAGTCACACAAATAAATAGAAATGCACCGAAATTTGCTTTTCTATAAATTAAGTTTATTTGCCTTCGTGGCCAAAATTAAAATAGTTACAATTATTTATTATAAGCTCCGATTTGAGCTTTACACTTTTAATTGTTTGAATTAATTTGTTGGCAAGCGGTGTCGAATACCGTGCCGCGACTTGAATTCTCGATTGACGAAATAGAACTAATTAGCTGCCGAATTGCAGCTGCTGCTTGCGCTCAGCAAAGGCAAAAGGCAAGCAAAATGAAAACAAATGCAATAAAACGAAATGCCGAGGAGCATATACAAAACAACAGTTATGATCGTTACGTTAATTTGCTCTTTATGCTGCGCAGAGCATAACTTATCAAAGAGAAAAAATATAAAGAGAGAAGCTGCTTTAATTGTTGTTTGGCGCGGACGCCTGCGTAACCAAACATTCTCCCCTCGTTGAAAGACACGGGCTTTCAACAGCATCCTCTTTCGGAAGCGCACACAACTTGCGCACAGCTCTCTTTATTGTTCCAGTTGACGTCTTGAGAACAGCAACTCTGGAAACGCCGTCAGCACCAGCAACGAGCTCGACCACACGAGCCAGTGGCCATTTAAGGGGTGGCAAGTTTTCATCCTTTACAAGGACAACATCGTTGATGTGAACGCCCGGGCAGGATGTTCTCCATTTGGACCGTTGCTGAAGAAGCGTTAAATATTCATCACGCCAACGACTCCAGAAAATTTGCTGATAATAAGCTATACGCTGCCATCGATCTAGGCGGCTAACGTTTAGCTTGGTGACATCCGGCTCCGGATAAAGTGTGAGCGGCGCAGTACCAAGGAAGTGCGCAGGAGTTAACACATCCAGATCTGCAGGGTGCTCTGAAAGTGGAAAAAGAGGTCGAGAGTTTATTATTGCCCCAATGTGGCAAACCAGTGTGCGCAGATCATCTAGGGGCAAAACCGAGGGTCCGACCGACCGATAGAAATGGTATTTTGTTGTCTTCACCGCCGCCTCCCAAAGTCCACCAAAGTGTGGTGAACGAGGTGGGATGAATTCCCATTCGATGTCGTCAGAGACACAAAACTCTCGGACAGAGTCGATGTGCTTCTCGCTGAGGAAGAGTCGCTTGAGTTCAGCTAAGTCATTCTTGGCTCCGACGAAATTTGTCGCATTGTCCGACCATATGCGAACAGGTTTACATCTGGTAAGAATAAACCTCTTAAGTGCATTGAGAAAGGCTGCTGTTGACAAATCAGGAACCAGTTCGAGATGCACCGCCTTTGTTGCGAAGCAAATGAAGACCGAGATGTAGCATTTTACTGGTCCTTTGTTACGAATCTCGCTCTTGTAATAAAACGGTCCACAATAGTCCACTCCAGTGACAGCGAAAGGATGCGAGCCACTAACACGATCGCGGGGAAGATCAGCCATGATTGTCTCAACCAGGACCGGTTTTGCTCGAAAACACATAATGCATTTTGTTGTTACGCTGGAGACAGTCTTACGCCCACCAATAGGCCAATAGTGGAGCCGAATATGAGCAAGCAGAGAACGAGGTCCGGCATGCAGCTGACGTCTGTGAAAATGCATGATGATGGCGCGTGTGACAGGATGATGTCCCGGAAGTATGATCGGATGCTGACCATCGAAATCCAGGCTCGAGTGTTTTAGACGGCCACCAACACGAATAAGTCCAAACTCATCGATGAATGGGGTAAGCGAGGCAATAGAGCTGGATGATTTGATAGTCCTTCCGTCTTGAAGAGCCCTACACTCATCACTCAGATTCGCCATCTGGATGCTCCGCAAGAGTAGTTGAGTGCCCTTGTGTATCCAATCTACTGTTAAACTGGCATGCCTTATGCGATTCCGAAATTTATATATATATCCGAAGACACGACGCAGGTTATGAAAGGAATTTGCAAACTTGCATCCTAAGCTGACATCAGAGCATCTAGAGATAGTAACTAGCACCTTTTGCCGCAGCTCAGGAAGCGTCCTGGCAGGTAAACATGATGCGGGCCAGTCGCACTCTCCTTTGGTTAAGAAATCGGGACCATGAGACCACAACGATGATTCTAAAAGGTCGCTTGGAAGTGCTCCTCTAGAAAGAATGTCTGCCGGGTTGCATTCCGTCGGTACGTAGCGCCATTCCATTCCTGTCGTAAGCTCTTGTATTAAAGATATCCGATTAGCCGTGAACCCTTGGAAGCGCGAAGGCTCATCACGTATCCAGGATAAGACAACTGCCGAATCCGACCAACAATAGTATCTGCAGTTAAATAACTTCATTTGAGCTACTTCGCGAATAAGTTGAGATAGCAGTGCAGCAGCAGATAATTCCAGCTTTGGTACGGTGAGAGTTCGTAAAGGTGCCACACGAGACTTAGACTTATCCCTCTGTTATGGATACAACGTAAATGCATCCACCGTAAGCCTCAATGCTCGCATCACTAAAACCATGAACTTCGATGATGCCCTTTGGAACAACGACCAGTCGAGGGAGTTTTATTTGCTCTGTGTTGCAAATATCGGCACACAAGCTATTCTAAGAACAGTGCAAAGAAGCAGGAAGACTCTCATCCCAATCCAATTGCTCTCTCCAAATGTGTTGCAAAAAGATCTTGGCCTTGGCTACCACGGGTCCGATAAGTCCAAGTGGGTCATAGAACCGAGCAATGGTAGACAGCACAGACCGTTTGCTAGGCTTTCCAGGCGCTTTCATAGGCGAAAAGTTGAACAGAAGGCAGTCGGAGGCTGGATCCCACGCAAGTCCGAGAGTCTTCGTGACATCCGTGCCATCGTCAAATTTTAAAAAAGTCTCCTTTTCCTCATCAGGAACCTGTTGAAGCACGCGAGGATCGTTCGAGCACCATTTCCTAAGTTTAAAGTTTCCCTTTCGAAGCAGGCTGACTGTTTGCTCCATAATATAAATTACTTCCTCGGCAGAGTCACCTCCAGTGATGAGATCATCTACATAAAAATCGCTCAAAATCACTTTAGATCCAGCAGGAAATGATCTTCTTTCATCAATAGCTAATTGCTGCATGGAACGAACCGCCAGAAAATAAGCTGGCTTTGTGCCATACGTGACAGTATCCAGCTTGAAAACTTGAATTTCCTGATGAGGTGAATCACGCCATAAGATACATTGCAGATAGGAATCGGGTTCAGCCATCCTAACGCACCTGTACATTTTGCTAATGTCACCAGTCAGGGCTATTGGGAATGTCCTAAACTGCAACAGTGTAGCGAACAGCTTGCGCTGAATTGTTGGGCCTGCCATGAGGATTTCATTCAGGGAATAGCCAGACGAAGACACGGCCGAACCATCAAAAACAACTCTAAGCTTAGTTGTTGAGCTATCTTCCTTAAGAACACAATGATGAGGAAGATAATACTTGCAGCGACTTAGCATGTCCGACTCCACAAGAGACATGTAATTCAAATCCAGATACTCCTTGATAAATGCTGAATATTGCGACTTCAAACCAGGATGACGTTCTAATTTGCGTTCCAGTTTGCAAAAACGACGATATGCCTGCTGATACGAATCTCCAATTAGATCCATAGCATGCTTGACTGGAAGGCGAACCGAATATTCGCCAGTGTCCAAACGAGCAAAAGTTTGTTTAAAATGCGCTTCGCAATCAAGTTCCTCCTTGGTAGATTCGTTGACTAAACGGGAACACGATTCTACCTCCCAAAACCGACGAACGATTTCATCAAGCTTGTGATCTGGGCTTGGATTTGGCATCAGAACCGAGCTAGTGACCATCAATGAGGCAGGGCTCGCTGAAGAAGATCCTCCTGTCACTATCCAGCCCAGTTGAGTTTTTTGAAGAATGGGCAAACCAGGAGCGATTTTGATTTGACCGACACACAACAATTCAAAAAACAGGCCAGCTCCAATTAGCAAATCAATTTTGTGCGCCTTGAAGAACTCTGGATCAGCCAAGCGAATATTGGAGGGTATATTCCAGAGCTCAGTGTTGACATCGTGGCTAGGCTGATTTCCAGTTATAGACGGAGCTACGAGAACTGAGATGTCAGCAGAGTACGCAGATGCTCGCGATTGAAAACTTATATCGGCTGAATAGCCTTCTGAGGCAACAGTAGACTCCCCCAATCCTGAGATCAAAGTAGGGGAGCGATGCTTGCGCAGCTGGAGGTGTTGAGCTAAACGAGATGTGATAATGTGCGCCTGCGATCCAGAATCCAGTAGCGCTCGGCAAGGGACTAAAACTCCAGTACGACTTCTAACGTTGATTACAGCAGTTGCCAAGAGCACCACGTCTTGACTAAGATTTTGGGCTACAAGTGTTGCCGAAGGGTTTGCAGCAGGCGGATGCGAATCAAAGTTAACTTGAGAGCCGTCAATCTGATTCTCAAAATGCAGAAGCGTATGATGCTTGGCCTTGCAGCGGTTGCAGGTAGTGGAGCTGCACTCCTTTAGCCAATGACCTTTACACAGGCAATTAATGCAAAGGTTGAGCTTCTTTACCTCTCGTAGACGCAGTTGCGGAGACAGATTTCCAAAACGGGAACAGTTATAAATTAAGTGGCCAAAGGTCTCACAAATCACACATTTATTTGTGTTGGAGTTAGTAGCAACAAAGGCCTTTCTGCTGGTGTTAACGATTTTACTACTTTTTCCCACCAGCTAGGCGTATACGTTGCCATAGCGTGTTCCACATTTTCCAACCTTTGACATCGTCGATCCAGAAATTCCAAGAACTGCTCACAAGTCGGAATAGTATCCATCGGTGGCTTTGTAGAGCGCGCATGTTGGAGTTAACCGTATCCGAAAGGGTTCGAAGTTTTACCGCTGATGACGACTCGATGCAATCTAATCCCAATATCTCCGTGATATGTGCTTGGAAGATGAGACGCTTGTTGTTAAATCGTTTTTTAAGGAGCTCCAATGCAACTGGATAGTTAGCGCTACTGATTTCCAACGAAGAAACACTATCTAAGGCTGATCCTTTCAGACACGATCGCAAGTGCTGAAACTTCTCCACATCCGAAAGTCCTGAGTCCGCATCAATGATTGAAGAGAACATCGCTATGAACTCTGCAAACTGTGTATATCCTCCAATAAACTCGGGCAGCTTGATCTCAGGCAACCGGACTCGGCTTTGAGACAAGGTGTGATTGTCACCACAGGACTCTTGCCTCATAGTCGAGCACAACGGCGACGATAACTTTCGTTTGTTAATTTCGCGTCGCAAGCTAGTTTCAACTAATATTGATAAGTCATCAAAACATGCCCGTAATTCACTCCCGATTTCAGCATAATCCAGCTCCTCCAACGCGTCATGCATATTGTAAAATGCCTGCTTAGCACTTTCCAACGCCTTGAGCCGAACAGCCAACTCTTCTTCGCTGAAATTCACAATTTGCTCCGGAGCGATAGCTTTGGCCATCCGTTTTACCTGCTCATCAATAGCTTTGGCCTTGGCTTTGTAAAACGGGGCAGTACGAGACTGAACGGCAGCAGAATTATGCATTTTAATATTCCTTTAGGAATCACGGAATTTTTCACTACAACTTTAACACACCAGTTCAAACGACGCAATGCCAATTGGGGGAAACACCTTGTTCATAAGCGCAAGCAAAACGAAATGGGACAAACAATAACAATGCAGAAACGGCTGCTGCAACTGTTAAAGCAAACACGATAAGCGAATCGACTGCGCAGGCGCCAATGTCAATTTGAGGGCAAACACTTGAACCGAAAGTGAGCACAAAACGAACCGAGAATATCGAAAACAATGCAAGAGCGCGGGCGAAAGTTTTATTAACTCTTTACTTTAAATAATTTGTATTTATTTAAACAAACAGAGCTAATTAATTCACGTCGGGGTCACCAATGTTGAGCTATTGAGCTTTTTCAATAGCTATCGAATTTTTCCAACAGTCACACAAATAAATAGAAATGCACCGAAATTTGCTTTTCTATAAATTAAGTTTATTTGCCTTCGTGGCCAAAATTAAAATAGTTACAATTATTTATTATAAGCTCCGATTTGAGCTTTACACTTTTAATTGTTTGAATTAATTTGTTGGCAAGCGGTGTCGAATACCGTGCCACGACTTGAATTCTCGATTGACGAAATAGAACTAATTAGCTGCCGAATTGCAGCTGCTGCTTGCGCTCAGCAAAGGCAAAAGGCAAGCAAAATGAAAACAAATGCAATAAAACGAAATGCCGAGGAGCATATACAAAACAACAGTTATGATCGTTACGTTAATTTGCTCTTTATGCTGCGCAGAGCATAACTTATCAAAGAGAAACAAGTAAGAACGCTGTAGTCGAGTGAGCTCGACTACCATATACCCTGAACCAAGCTTTAAATGCATTATAAGTTTATCGTTTTTGGGGGCTGGAGTGGGCGTGGCCCGATCTTAGTAATATACCTTCTAAGTTTGGTAACTGTAGCTCTTGAATTGCGGGAGATACAGGCATTTATCGTTTTTTGTGGGCGGGAGTGGGCGTGGCCCAAAATATTTTGGAGTTCGATCTTATTAATATACTTTCTAAGTTTGGTAACTGTAGCTCTTAAATTGCGGGAGATACAGGCATTTTTCGTTTTTTGTGGGCGGGAGTGGGCGTGGTCCAAAATTTTTTTCCACATTTTTGAAGGGTGTTACTAGTAATATACCTTTAAAATTTGGTGACTTAAGTTTTCAAATTGCGCGAGATATATGGGTTTATCGATTTACACCAACAGGTGTATCGGTTTAGGTAGGTGGAGTGGGCGTGGCCGTCCAATTTGTTTATCAATCTTTGGGGGAGTTACCAGTAACATACCTGCAAAATTTTGCGACTCTAGCTTGCAAATTACGGCAGATATGTGCATTTTAAATTTCTAGGGATGAAGTTCCTGGGGGCGGCGGATGTGGGCGTGGTCCAAAAATTGGTATGCCAATCCTTGGAGGAGGTTACCAGCAAATTGCCTTCCAAGTTTGGTTACTCTATCTTTAAAATGTTCGGAGAATTGTCGATTATAGGCGCAGGTGTGGGCGTGGCACCACAAATTTGTTATCGGTTCTTAAGGGCGACTACCAGTAACATACCTACCAAATTTGACGTTCCCTACTCAAAAACTGCGGAAGATATAGCCATTTGAAAATTTTTGGGGCGGGGGTGATGGGGGCGTCGGAGGTGGGCGTGGCACATGCCGATCTTTCAAGGACCTCGCCAACAACCTACCAACCAAAATTGGTGACTGTATCCATTAAATTGTGAGAGATATGTGGAATTTACTGCTATCGAAAATCTAAATGTATCGATAATTCAGAAACTGAGGCAGTTATCGATAAAATAACGCAAACTTGATCTGCGCCTGGTATACGAGATCTTATATCCCACATTTGAAGTCTCTAGCTCTTATAGTCTCTGAGATCCGCATTTTCATACAGACGGACAGACGGACAGACGGACGGACGGACAGACGGACAGACGGACAGACAGACGGACAGGGCTAGATCGACTCGGCTATTGATCCTGATCAAGAATATATATACTTTATGGGGTCGGAGATGCTTCCTTCTGCCTGTTACATACATTTGCACAAAACCATTATACCCTTTTTACCCATTTTTAATGGGTTCAGGGTATAAAAATATAAAGAGAGAAGCTGCTTTAATTGTTGTTTGGCGCGGACGCCTGCGTAACCAAACATAGCTTTTATTGATTTTTTTTAATTTTTGTTCATTTTTGCAATTTTTATTGATTTTTTCGAATTTTTTATAATTTTCGCATTTTTGCATTTTTTGTTGATTTTTCAGCTTTATTTTGATGTTTTCCATTTTTTTGTATCTTTCCGATTTTTAGTTGTTTTTTTTGGATTTATGTAGCTTTTATTGATTTTTTTTTAATTTTTCAGCCTTTTTGCAATTTTTATTGATTTTTTCGAATTTTTTCGCATTTTTGCATTTTTTGTTGATTTTTCAGCTTTATTTTGATGTTTTCCTTTTTGTTTGTATCTTTCCGATTTTTTGCTGTTTATACTATTATACCAAAATGGTATAATAGTATATTGGTTTTGTGCAATGTCCGTCATGCTGTCCGTCCGTATGTCCGTCTGTCCGTCTGTATGAACGCGCGTTCCTCCGACACCCTTAGAGATAGAGACTTGAAACTTGGAACGTATACTGGAAAGTACCCTCAAAAGTTAAAGACACTTTGGGTTTGGACCTACGTCCACTAGGGAGCTAGAAAATCGCGAAAATCGATTTTAGCAAATCGATAAATCCACATATCTTTTACAATTTAATGGATACAGTCACCAATTTTGGTTGGTAGGTTGTTGTCGAGGTCCTTGAAAGATTGGCATGTGCCACGCCCACCTCCGACGCCCCCATCACCCCCGCCCATAAAATTTTCAAATGGCTATATCTTCCGCAGTTTTTGAGTAGGGAACGTCAAATTTGGTAGGTATATTACTGGTAGTCGCCCTTAAGAACCGATAACAAATTTGTGGTACCACGCCCACACCTGCGCCTATAATCGACAATTCCGATTGTAAATCGATAACTCCCTATATATCCGAACATTTTAAAGATAAAGTAACCAAACTTGGAAGGCAATTTGCTGGTAACCTCCTCCAAAGATTGGCATACCAATTTTTGGACCACGCGCAATTCCGCCGCCCCCAGGAACTTCGTCCCTAGAAATTTAAAATGCGCATATCTGCCGTAATTTGCAAGCTTGAGTCGCAAAATTTTGTAGGTATGTTAATGGTAACACCCCCTAGGATCGATAAAAAAATTGGATGGCCACGCCCACTCCACCTACCTAAACCGGTACACCTGTTGGTGTAAGTCGATATGCCCATATATCTCGCGCAATTTGAAAACTTAAGTCACCAAATTTTAAAGGTATATTGCTAGTAACAACCTTCATAAATGTGGAAAAAAAATTTTGGACCACGCCCACTCCCGCCCACAAAACACGATAAATGCCTGTATCTCCCGCAATTTACTTAACAGAATACTTAACATATGCTGTTAATTTTGGCGCAATGCTGCTTATCTTGCAATTTGGTCACTCTTAATCGAGCGCGTCAAATTGTGCCACCTCTTTTTTTATAAAATTTCTCAATTTTGTATAAAATATTAATTCTAGTAGTTCGATTGTTAAAATTCAAAACTAACGGCGATATTTTTTTAACGCGATAGTTTAATCGCATGCTCGCAGCAGCTCTACACGAGTCAAGGTAGCATCACAATAGAAACACGAGAATTTAGTACGATTAATATAAATATAAATTTATAATTATTTAAATATATTTTATATTTATAATATATATAATATATATATATATATATATATATATATATATTAATATATTATATTTATAAATATTAAATTAATTTATGTAATGCTATAATAGTATTTCGCTGTCGGTTGCGTCCGACTGCAAC
>JAWNLR010000348.1:0-33199 GCA_035042205.1 Drosophila infuscata
TATCGAGGGGGTCCATGATTCCTGCGAGGGCATATTCTCCTCCGCTTCCACCGCTGCGGCCACTTCGGCTTCCCAGGACTCGGCGCGGCGCCTCGGTTCCCTGACCCGTGTGTCCTCCAGTTCCGGGGTTAGCGGCAGTTCCGGGAACTGCCACGCTAGCCATACTGGATTGACGTCCTCCAGGTCACTGGGGAGCCGTCCTCGTTTGGGGGTGGCTTCCTCAGCGGTGTCGGCCTCCTAAAAAAAAAAAAAGGGTGAAGCTAGTGGGTCGGCCTCGTCTCCACTCCATTCGTGGAGCGGCGAGGCCATCAGCTCCAGCTGATCCTCCCGCATATTCCGGCGTTCCCTCTCGATACGCCGCCATTGGTGCGTCAGCCTCAGACGCACCCTGCGCTCTGCGGGCCTCCGGCGTATGATACGCCTCTTAGGGGTCGCTTGTCCGCGTGGGCGTGTCGGCCGGCGTCTGGTCGCCATCCGCGCTGTCTCACTCGGCTCCTCTTTCGCGAACCAATTCCAGCATCGCTGGGATTGGCGCAAGGACCCGGTCTGACGCGAGCCAGTGCCCCACGTTTTTGGTTAACTCCTCTGGTGTTGTTCATTGTGGTGTGTTTGCCTTGTGATTTTCTTCAAAAGTTCTGAGGCCGCGCGCGCGCCCGGCCGCACCTTTTATACCTTTGGGTATGTGGGTGTGGGTGTATGTGTATGTTTCATACCTCACTTTTCCCCGAGTTCTAATGGTCACACGTGTGCACTTAATTGGAATAGATTGAGTCGCGACACGTGTGTTCATATAAGGTGTCTTACCCTTCCCTCCCGTGGTCCCCAGCGACATCTCTAGGGTGTCTGTCGAGGTCGCCTCTATGGCCCACGCATCTCTCTTTCGGTCTTCGCGCGCGTCAGCGTGCGCAATGGACAAAACATGCCCTTCGTGTGCATGCCTCGTCCATATTCACCAGCGTTATGGTTCTCCTCTGTCGTCCGCGCACCCGCGCTAGACGTGAAGAGAGATGCTATCCCGGTGTACTCGGCATGCCACACAGTTAGTACAACGCCTTATTTGTTGTTGTCGTTATGTTTTCGATCGGTCACGCACCCGCGCTAACCGTCCAAGACTGTGACACGCACTCTTGCAAAGGCCCGTTAAAATGCATCTTGTTGTTGTTGCGCTCGTCAACGTTCGCGCCCTCGCGCTAAACGTGAAAAAAAAAAAAAAAGTACATTCGGCACTTGTTTAATCCAAAGTGCACTTTGTTGTTGTCAACCTTTTCGATCGGTCACGCACCCGCGTTAACCGTCGAAATTCGGCAACAGTGCACTTTGGCAAATGCTTGCTCACGATGCATTTCGTTTGTCGTTGTTCTCTCCGGCGTTCTTGTGTATATATCCGCTCTAAACGGGAAGAGTCACAGTAGTGGATTTCGGCATTGGTTCCAACACACATTTTGTTCGTTCGTCGTTCCGCTCCCAACGTTCGCGCACTCGCGCTGCAACGGTGAGAATAGAGCCTACTACGGTTTCCTCTGGCTATCCGGTTCCCACACACATTTTGTTGTTGTCGTTACGCTCCGAACGTTCGCGCACTCGCGCTAAACGTGAGAGAGAGCCGACGACGGTTTCCTCGGCATTGGTGCCCACACACATTTTGTTATTCGCCGAGTCACGCTCAACGTTCGCGCACTTGGTCGTCAACGTGACAGAGAGCCCACGACGGTTTCCTTGCACATTGGTGCCCACACACATTTTGTTGTCTGCCGTCACGCTCACCGTTTGCGCACCCGCGCTTAACGTGAGAGAGAGCCTACTACGGTTTCCTCGGCCTTGGTTCCACAGACATTTTGTTTGTTGTCGTCGTTACGCTCCCAAAGTTCGCGCACTCGCGCTTAAACGTGGTAGAGTAGAGCCGACGACGGGGTATTCGGGAATTTCTGTTGGTCCAAAGTGCACTTTGTTGTTGTCGTTGATCCTCCCCAGATGTCGCGCACCTTGGCGCTAAACGTGAGAGAGCCAACAGTGCACTCCAACCAATGCTGCCTCGACATGCACTTTGTTTAGTCGACTCTCCCAGCATCGGCGCACTCTCGCCTAAAGTGAGCCCAAAACTGGGTATATTCGGCATTCGTTGGTCCAAAGTGCACTTTGTTGTTGTCATTCTCTCCCACGTCGCGCACCCGCGCTAAACGTGAGAGAGCCCTGAACAGCGCACTCCGAACGTCTCCTCAAACCACTTCGTTTATGTTACGCTCTGCAGCGTTCGCGCACTCGCGCTAAACGTGAGAGCTAACATCGGCACCCGTGTGTGTGTGTGTGTGTGTGTGTTCGGCCAATGGTGTCGCGCATGTGTGTCGTTACGCTCCCAACGTTCGCGCACTCGCGCTAAACGTGAGAGCGCCCACAACGGTGTGTTCTGCATGCGTGCATAGGGACAAATGTGTGTGTGTGTGTGTGTGTGGATGTGTGGCTGGCCAATGGTGTTGTGCAATGCGTTTGAGCTGGCCGTTGAACTCTTCGTTCGTCCGTTGAACTCTGGTTTCGTATTCAGCGCATGCATTCGAGAGTGGGTCATGGTCGTGCTTTCTCGTTGGCCCTTTCTCCCGCTCTCGGGTGCATTGCCGATCGCGTGAACTTTTGCTCATTTCGCCGTGCTGCTATTTTGTTGTTGTTTGGGCTGGGCCGGTTCAGGGCTCTGTTTTGTTTGTTTTCATTTATATGCTGAGCTCCGTTTTGCATATTTTGTATTAAACGCATTTAAATAGCCTTGGCTCTGCTTTAGTTATTTTGTATTAAATGCATTTAAATAGCCTGGGCTCTGCTTTAGTTATTTTGACTTAAGCGCAATTATAAATAGCCTGGTTTCGAGGCCTATTTATTTTCCCCTTTTTTTCATTGACCAAAAACAAAATGTTTGAAGTCTTCAAAAAAAAATTTTGTTTTTGGTTTCAGGGCTATTATTATTTTATATATTTTTCTGTTGTTTGGCTAACTCACCTGTCTCCATCTGGTCGCTGTGCGGCTTCAGGTCGCTTATGTGCGCTGTCCTTATCCGCTTGTCCGTGAGGCTCTTCAATTTGCAGCTTACCGGCGATGGAAAATCTACAATTTGGTATGGGCCTCCGTACCTCGGCGCCAGCTTTGCTGCGAAGCCTTCAGCAGCATTTGACAGGTTGTGTAGCTTCGCCCAAACTTTGTCTCCGATTTTCGGTCTCCACGGTCTGCGTCGCAAGTTATAGTGCCTGGCTTGGTCCTGAGCAAAAAAAAAAAAACTACGCCGCACGATTTCGAAAATGTCTTTAAGATGATTTTACCTGTGGAGCTTGAGACTCTGGTGTTGACAGCCAGTGTCAGCTCGTGTAGTGCCTCATCCCACCGCCTTTGGCTATCCCCTGTAAATTGCGCTATCATCGTTTTTACTGTTCTGTTTGCGCGTTCCGTGGGATTTTCCTGCGGAGTGTATGGTGCAGTGTATTGGTGCTTGACACCCATCTCGTCCAGGAACTTCTTAAACGCCTTACTGGTGAACTGTGTCCCATTGTCGGTGATCAATACCTTTGGTGCTCCGACTCGTGCCAGAATCCTTTCCCGTGAATCCTTTTTGTAGCGCTGCCGTAGTAGCGCTTCTCAGCGGTACCATTTCCGTCCACTTGGAGAAGCGGTCTATGAAGACCAACAACATGGTGTTGCCATGTGTGGATCTTGGCAATGGTCCCACAAAGTCGGCACACACTGTGCTCCAAGGCTCTTCAGGGATTTGAGTCAGCATTTGTCCTGCCGCTGCCAATTGACTCGGCTTGTACTGTTGGCATATTTCGCATTGTTGCACAAATGCTCGTACGTCTCTGTACAAGCCTGGCCAATAATAGCGTGCTGCTATTCGGGCTAGAGTCTTCCTACTACCCGTGTGGCCTGCGGCTGCGGTGTTGTGGTTTTCCGCTAGGACTTGCCTTCTCTTTTCGGTTGGCACGCACAGTTTCCAGGCTGCTACATCCTCAGTTCCAGCTCTATGCGGGATGTGCCTATAGACGTTTCCGGATTCTTCGCTGTAGTCCGGGTATTTGATGTCACAATGGTCAGAATTGTTGCATCTGCCAGATGCTCCGACCTCGCAATCCTCCTTCTGGATGCGGCATTTCGATGGCAATTTGATGGCTTCAGTGCCATTAGTCCAGTCAATGACAGTGAAGTGGTATCCTTCCAAGTAAGGTCGAAGCTTCCTTATGCCCCAGATTATAGCAAGGCACTCTTTCTCGGTCGCAGAGTAGTTACGCTCTGCACCATTTAAAGATCTGCTTGCATACGATATGACCCGTTCGCCCTCCTCTGAGTTTTGGGTCAATATCGCTCCCAAACCATAATTACTTGCATCCGTCTGCAAGCAAAATGGTTTTGAGAAATCTGGGCATGCTAACACAGGTGATTGTGTCAGCTTAGCTTTGACTTTCTCGAAAGCTTCTTCGTGCTCCTCGGTCCATTCCCACTTTGTGCCTTTTTTCAGTAGTGTGTGTAGTGGGTGTACGGTGGTGGCAAACTCTGGTACGAAGCGTCTGTACCAAGATGCCACTCCCAGGTATTGTCGTAATTCTTTGACGTTTCCAGGGGGCTTCAGTTCGGCGATAGCAGCAATTTTGTCCGGATCAGTGCGTATACCTTTGTCCGTCACCTGGTGACCTAGGTATTTTAATTCCTTTTTGAAAAAGTCGCACTTTTCCACGTTGATCCTTAAATTTGCTGCTCTCAGCCGTCGGAACACTTCTCTCAGGTTGGCCATGTGTTCCTCGCGTGTTTTCCCAATTACGATGATGTCATCCAAATATGCGAACGCATGTGGCATCATCTCGGGTCCAATCACGCGGTCCAGTGCCCTCTGGAACGTTGCCGGGGCCGAATGGAGTCCGAATGGCATTACCTTCCAGTGGTACAGTCCTTTCCCTGGGACTGTAAATGCCGTCTTCTCTCGACTTTCTTTCTCCATTGGAATCTGCCAGTAGCCATCTTTGAGATCCAGACTCGTGATGAAGCGAGCCTCTCTCAGCTGATCCAGGATGTGGTGGACTCTTGGCAGGGGGTACGCGTCTTTTATGGATTTACTGTTTAGCTGTCGAAAGTCCACACAGAGGCGCCATTTTCCCGTCTTTTTCCGCACCATCACTATTGGTGCGCTGTGTGGGCTTTTTGACGGCTCAATGCATCTCTTGGCCAGCAGTTCATCCACCTGTCTGTTAATCTCCTCCTGCATTTTGGCATTCCTTGGGAAGTATCGCTGCTTGATGGGTGACGTTCCCTTTATCTTCTCGAATGCAGCCAATTCTTCTCGCAAAAATTTGATCAATTTCTGCGTCTACTCCTGGCAGTATCAGCAGAGCGATCTTCATGCTGTTCCGTCCGAGTCTAATGCTCACCTCGACCTGTTCTCGAATTTCGCTTTTCCGGCCATCTGCCATGCGGACTCGCCGTTCGGTTGCGCGTCGTCGGCCTACGTTGCTCAATCCACGAGCTAGCTCCTCACTAACGAAGCTACTCGTGGCCCCTGTGTCAATCGTAGCCTTATACTGACAGTTGCCGATTTCTACGGTGGCTGTCAGTTGCGCACCCTCGTCCTGCAGGCTGCCAATTAGCGTCTTGGGGCTGTCCTGCTTGGCTCCCGCTCGCCCCTTGGTGGCGGACGCCGATATCCGTTTCCCGACGGACAGCATACTGATGTACGGATTCCAATCCACCCACATCTCCAACAAAATTCCAGCATGGGATTTGCACACTCTATTGCAGAGTGTCCCTCCTGGCCGCAATATCTCCATGCCCTCGCTGGATTTTTGATATGTGTACGTATGCTGTCTGGTGTCGTGCTTGGTGCTGGTCTGGGTCTGCCGTTATCTGCTGGCTCCATCCCCATTGCCATAAATCGAGTCTGGTTGGGTTGATGAGCGCGGTCGTGGTCGTGATGGTTACTCATGCGTCTTCGTGGTGGGTGGTTGTCATACTGCTGCTCCATGCGGCTGTGCTGTGGCCTGTTACCATACGGCTGCGGCTGCTCCATGCGGCTGTGTTGTTGTGTGTTGTACATGTGCTGCTCCATGTGGCTCTGCAGTCTCAGCTTTTCCCTGTCCGCCTCGAGTTCCTCGAATGCTTCAGCCAAATACATCAATTCATTCAAATTTTTGAATTGGTTTGGCCTGGCGAACGCTCGTAGATCTGGGATGCTGTTGTTGTAGATGCGGTTCAGCTGTACTTCAGCTGAATACTGCAGTGGCCGCATTAGCGTCTGCATCTCGACCATGTACACCTTGAATGGCTCCTGTGCAGCCTGCCGTCTTCGGGTAACCTCGTCCTTGAGATTTTCAAAATAATCCCTTGGCAAGAAATATTCTTGAAAACTCTGGACGAACGTTACCCATGTGGTCCAGTGTTGGTTATTCGCAATATACCATTTCAGCGCCATTCCTTGCAGCAGTTCAGGCATGGCTCTTGGGACTAGATTTAGATTTAGTCCGTATGTGTCTGCTGACCACTCCACTTGCTCGAGAAATTCCAGCAGGCTTTGTTGTTCCATCGAAGCGGAAGTTCCACTCCCGGACTTGCTTCGCTACCCTTGGATATTCCTGGGGTCATGGCTGGTGCCGCTTGCTCGTGTATGGACACTCTCCTCCGTGGCTGTGGTGTGGACGCTGCTCCCCAGATAGTGTAGATTGGCGGCTCTAGCGCGCGGTGCTGCGCTTGTTGCCGGGATGCTGAGCTGTGCGACATCCACGAACGACGGCTCTCTCGCATCCGCAACTTCGACTTCCCTGGCCGGGGATTGCGCTGGCCATGAGTCGCCGCCAACTCCTCTCTCCTCGCACTGTGTGGCAGCCTGGTCTCGCGGGTACCCACCCTGTCTCCATACTGCCTGCGCATCAGACATCCAGTGTACCCGTATGGGTCCACCTGGAACGCTTCTCCTTGGTCTCATCACCTGTAGCTCTCTTCGCCTAGGTCAGTCTATGTACTGACCATGTTTATTTTTTATACCCTGAACCCATTAAAAATGGGTAAAAAGGGTATAATGGTTTTGTGCAAATGTATGTAACAGGCAGAAGGAAGCATCTCCGACCCCATAAAGTATATATATTCTTGATCAGGATCAATAGCCGAGTCGATCTAGCCCTGTCCGTCTGTCTGTCCGTCTGTCCGTCTGTACTGTAAAACACGGATCTCAGAGACTATAAGAGCTAGAGACTTCAAATTTGGAATATAAGATCTCGTATACCAGGCGCAGATCAAGTTTGCGTTATTTTATCGATAACTGCCTCAGTTTCTGAATTATCGATACATTTAGATTTTCGATAGCAGTAAATTCCACATATCTCTCACAATTTAATGGATACAGTCACCAATTTTGGTTGGTAGGTTGTTGGCGAGGTCCTTGAAAGATCGGCATGTGCCACGCCCACCTCCGACGCCCCCATCACCCCCGCCCCTAAAATTTTCAAATGGCTATATCTTCCGCAGTTTTTGAGTAGGGAACGTCAAATTTGGTAGGTATATTACTGGTAGTCGCCCTTAAGAACCGATAACAAATTTGTGGTGCCACGCCCACACCTGCGCCTATAATCGACAATTCCGATTGTAAATCGATAGCTCACTATATCTCCGAACATTTTAAAGATAGAGTAACCAAACTTGGAAGGCAATTTGCTGGTAACCTCCTCCAAAGATTGGCATACCAATTTTTGGACCACGCCCACATCCGCCGCCCCCAGGAACTTCATCCCTAGAAATTTAAAATGCGCATATCTGCCGTAATTTGCAAGCTAGAGTCGCAAAATTTTGCAGGTATGTTACTGGTAACTCCCCCAAAGATCGATAAAAAAATTGGATGGCCACGCCCACTCCACCTACCTAAACCGATACACCTGTTGGTGTAAATCGATAAACCCATATATCTCGCGCAATTTGAAAACTTAAGTCACCAAATTTTAAAGGTATATTACTAGTAACACCCTTCATAAATGTGTAAAAAAAATTTTGGACCACGCCCACTCCCGCCCACTTTATTATTATTATATCACAATAAATATATTTATTAATTATCGCAACCACCAACGTTGGGCGCCAGTTGTAACGAACCGTTTTGTTCGCTGGTTAAAGCTAAGCTAAAACTCAGCCGAGCTGCGGATTCGTGCAACGAATTTATATATGTTGCGTTTGCGAGAATAAATAACACGATATATTTAATTTTGTGATTAATATATTTTATTTATTGCACTTTAGATTTGGGATTTAGTGTGTGAAAACTCCTCGGCATTCGCCGTGGCACTTCGGCCTTTCGTTGGTTTGTATCAATCACCTGTTCGCTAAAAACTAGTCCGGTTCTGCCGGGACCAAATTCTCGCGTGGCAAGGATCTTGATGGGCTACCAATTCCAGGACCTCTGGTGTCCTGCGCGATTTGTGTGGATGGCGTGACGCACTGTCTCACTCAATTGCCGGTGTTTCACTTTCACTTGTTGTTGTTCTGTATTTTTAGTTTAGCTGTGGTTCGCTGTCTCCGTTGACTCGCGTTGCACTTCTTCTGCTCCAGACGCGTTGCTTCACAGGTTATCTCTTTAATTGGTAACTCCACTGACTGACTCGCGCCGTGCTGCGGCGCTCCTTATATAGGTCAGCCAGTGACCTTTTGCCGGGACTGTACCCGGGTGGCGTGATGTTTTGCGGTGGCGTGATTTCTGGTAACTTTCCACTCACTTTCGCTGGCGCCAACCATTGTCTGCCGCTGGTGTGAGCATAGATGGCAGTATTGCACCCGCAATACTGCTCCCACACCAACGGTGCATGTCCTCCTTGACCTGTGTGCCCGACACGCTCAATTGGCTGAATGCCTGCGTTAGAAAGGGAGGGGGCGAAAGAGAGCGAATTCGCCGCAACTGTGTCGGGGCCGGATTTCTGCCCGATCGACAGTTGCTGTGAGGGGCGCATAAATTATGGCTCCTCAAAATATATAAAAATGAAAAAATTCCCATAATTAAGTAAGAAGAAAAAAAATAATTATCTCATTGCTATGGACAGCGTCCATATTAACTATACCCCGAACCCATTAAAAATGGGTAAAAAGGGTATAATGGTTTTGTGCAAATGTATGTAACAGGCAGAAGGAAGCATCTCCGACCCCATAAAGTATATATATTCTTGATCAGGATCAATAGCCGAGTCGATATAGCCCTGTTCGTCTGTCTGTCCCTCTGTCCGTCTTTATGAACACGCGAATCTCAGAGACTATAAGAGCTAGAGACTTCAAATTTGGAATATAAGATCTCGTATACCAGGCGCAGATCAAGTTTGCTTTATTTTATCGATAACTGCCTCAGTTTCTGAATTATCGATACATTTAGATTTCCGATAGCCATAAATTCCACATATCTCTCACAATTTAATGGATACAGTCACCAATTTTGGTTGGTAGGTTGTTGGCGAGGTCCTTGAAAGATCGACATGTGCCACGCCCACCTCTGACGCGCCCATCACCCCCGCCCCTAATATTTTCAAATGGCTATATCTTCCGCAGTTTTTAAGTAGGGAACGTCAAATTTGGTAGGTATATTACTAGTAGTCGCCTTTAAGAACCAATTCCGATTGTAAATCGATAACTCCGTATATCTCTGAACATTTTAAAGATAGAGTAACCAAACTTTGAAGGTAATTTGCTGGTAACCTCCGCCAAGGATTGGCTTACCAATTTTTGGACCACGTCCACATCCGCCGCCCCCAGTAACTTCGTCCCTAGAAATTTAAAATGCGCATATCTGCCGTAATTTGCAAGCTAGAGTCGCAAAATTTTGCAGGTATGTTACTGGTAACTCCCCCAAAGATCGATAAAAAAAATTGGATGGCCACGCCCACTCCACCTACCTAAACCGATACACCTGTTGGTGTAAATCGATAAACCCATATATCTCGCGCAATTTGAAAACTTAAGTCACCAAATTTTAAAGGTATATTGCTAGTAACACCCTTCATAAATGTGGAAAAAAAATTTTGGACCACGCCCACTCCCGCCCACAAAAAACGAAAAATGCCTGTATCTCCCGCAATTTAAGAGCTACAGTTACCAAACTTAGAAGGTATATTACTAAGATCGAACTCCAAAATATTTTGGGCCACGCCCACTCCCGCCCACAAAAAACGATAAATGCCTGTATCTCCCGCAATTCAAGAGCTACAGTTACCAAACTTAAAAGGTATATTACTAAGATCGGGCCACGCCCACTCCAGCCCCAAAACCGATAAACCTATAATGCATTTAAAGCTTGGTTCAGGGTATATGGTAGTCGAGCTCACTCGACTACAGCGTTCTTACTTGTTTATACTATTATACCAAAAAGGTATAATAGTATATTGGTTTTGTGCAATGTCCGTCATGCTGTCTGTCCGTCTGTCCGTCCGTCCGTCTGTCCGTCTGTCCGTCTGTCCGTCCGTCTGTCCGTCTGTCCGTCTGTATGAACGCGCGTTCCTCCGACACCCTTTGAGATAGAGACTTGAAACTTGGAACGTATACTGGAAAGTAACCTCAAAAGTTAAAGTGTCTTGGGACGTAGGTCCAGTCCACTAGGGAGCTAGAAAACTGATGAATTCGATTTTAGCAAATCGATAAGTCCCCATATCTCTTACAATTTAATGAATACAGTCACCAATTTTGGTTCGTAGGTTGTTGGCGAGGTCCTTGAAAGATCGGCATATGCCACGCCCACCTCCGACGCCCGCTTCACCCCCGCGCCTAAAATTTTCAAATGGCTATATATTCCGCAGTTTTTGAGTAGGGAACGTCAAATTTGGTAGCTATATTACTGGTAGTCGCCTTCAAGAACCGATAACAAATTTGTGGTGCCACGCCCACACCTGCGCCTATAATCGACAATTCCAATTATTAATCGATAACTCCGTATATCACCGAACATTTTAAAGATAGAGTAACCAAACTTGGAAGGTAATTTGCTGGTAATCTCCTTCAAAGATTGGCATACCAATTTTTAGACCACGCCCACATCCGCCGCCCCCATGAACTTCGTCCCTAGAAATTTAAAATGCGCATATCTGCCGTAGCTTGCAAGCTAGAGTCGCAAAATTTTGCAGGTATGTTACTGGTAACTCCCCCAAAGATCGATAAAAAAAATTGGATGGCCACGCCCACTCCACCTACCTAAACCGATACACCTGTTGGTGTAAATCGATAAACCCATATATCTCGCGCAATTTGAAAACTTAAGTCACCAAATTTTAAAGGTATATTGCTAGTAACACCCTTCCCGCCCACAAAAAACGATAAATGCCTGTATCTCCCGCAATTTAAGAGCTACAGTTACCAAACTTAGAAGATATATTACTAAGATCGAACTCCAAAATATTTTGGGCCACGCCCACTCCCGCCCACAAAAAACGATAAATGCCTGTATCTCCCGCAATTCAAGAGCTATAGTAACCAAACATAGAAGGTATATTACTAAGATCGGGCCACGCCCACTTAAGCCCCCAAAAACAATAAACCTGTAATGCATTGAAAGCTTGGTTCAGGGTATATGGTAGTCGAGCTCACTCGACTACAGCGTTCTTACTTGTTTTTTTGTTGCTGGTGTTGTATTTACACCTTTCTTATTTTATTAATATGGATTGGTTTACACTTCACTGTGGTTTTTTCACTTCGAGCTTTTTACTTATACTAACTATGTTAACATATTACATTGCATTATATTACATATTGGTTAACAGCGCTGAGTGCGCTGAGAGAAAACTGAGAGTGTTTGGATGCTCTGTTAGTTGTGCCGAAATGACACGAGTTGAATCTTGTCATAAACAGAATTGTTGCTGGAACTCCGCCAATCACAAAATTGGCAGGAGTCAACACATCTACATCGCCAAGATTTCCTGAAATTGGATTTAGCAGTGGAGAATTAATTGTGGCCACAACAACACAGTGGTAATGGTGATGCCTTGCGGCGTTCTCTGCCGTATATCTGCTGGATCTTCGATTCGTGCTCATTCTTGCTGTAGCTCTGGGTTAGCTGCAGCGTCCGATCGAATTTCACCGCCTGGAGTTGCAGTTGCACCAACTCTGCACTCTGGATGGCTATCTGCTTCTGTAGATGCTGCCGTTCGCTGGCATGTTGTTCGGCCAGCCGGGATCGAAGCTGAATCAGTTCTAGTTGGTGCACCTGCTCCACATCAAGTTGCCTTTGCGGAAGCGACGTGTTGATGCGCTGCGGCAGCTCCTGGGCCATTTGTCTGGCATGCAGGTCAAAACTTGTTGATTCGCGCTGCGTTTGTTCCTGCTCCCGATCCGCCTTCATCTCCAGCCTGATAAGATCTGCGTCATCACCAAACACAATGATTGACAGCGATATCCACATCGATCAATATTGACTTGTGATTGTCACCGAAGGCAGATGCCTTGACGGAGATGACGCCGTCGCGTTCCACACTGCTCGCGAAATCACTGACGACCTTGCCAATCGCCTGGTCACCATTGGTAGAAATTGTTGGCACCTGGGAACTCTCTTCGGGGGCTTTCAACAGACCCGACATGCTCTTCAACTCACTAGCTTTGGCCAAAATCACGTCATCCTTGGTGAATTCTGGATCGGTTGGGGGTGCCACTTCACAATCTCCCGTTCCAATTCCAGCACTAGCATTATCCTTGTCAGTATCTAAGATGTGGGCTTCAGACACCAAGCGCTTCTCATCATCAACTGTTAACCGATCAACTGCCTAATCCATGTATCGGAGTGTCAACGATATGGACCGCGAATTACACAATTCGAGCTGGCCTTTTAGTCTGAATTCCAATGTCACAACTAGCCATTGAAAGCACCGATATAACTCTCTAAACATTTCGTTATAGTCAAGACGTTCCAGAGCTTCATGAAAAAGGTTGAAATAGGCTTCAGTTGTGCTGAGCTGTTCTAAGTTATAATAAGAAATAAATAACTTTCACTGGACGCGACTGTTGTGTTCATATTTAGGCTTAACGCTTGCACAAAGTTGCAGCCAAATGCACAAATTTACTGACAATAACAAAATTCACTTAGAAAGAGCGGTTTCTATGTGCTCAATCGCGCACGCACAGCTGCTTATGTACACGAAAGAAGTTCACGAAAGTTCAAGCGAAGCAGCGGCAGTTTGGTGATTGCGTAGCGGATTTATCACCAAACTGAGAGAATATAAATGCACCAGCAACGAACGGCTTCTATATGTCGCCCACGATCAGCTGCTTCACAAAAGTTCAAGGCGAAAAGTTCACTAAGCGGCGATTAAGAAGCGCATTGATTTGCACTTGTCTTTTATGTTCAATTTATGTTTATACTATTATACCAAAATGGTATAATAATATATTGGTTTTGTGTAATGTCCGTCATGCTGTCTGTCCGTCTGTCCGTCTGTATGAACGCGCGTTCCTCCGACACCCTTAGAGATAGAGACTTGAAACTTGGAACGTATACTGGAAAGTACCCTCAAAAGTTAAAGTGTCTTGGGTTTGGACCTACGTCCACTAGGGAGCTAGAAAACCGCGAAAATCAATTTTAGCAAATCGATAAATACCCATATCTCTTACAATTTAATGAATACAGTCACAAATTTTGGTTGGTAGGTTGTTGGCGAGGTCCTTGAAAGATCGGCATGTGCCACGCCCACCTCCGACGCCCCCATCACCCCCGCCCCTAAAATTTTCAAATGGCTATATCTTCCGCTGTTTTTGAGTAGGGAACGTCAAATTTGGTAGGTATATTACTAGTCGCCTTTAAGAACCGATAACAAATTTGTGGCGCCACACACCTGCTTCAGCCCCCAAAACCCATAAACCTATAATGCATTTAAAGCTTGGTTCAGGGTATATGGTAGTCGACCTCACTCGACTACAGCGTTCTTACTTGTTTTCTTTTTCAGTTATTATTTATTTATTTATATATAGATATAATATATAAATATTAGGATTATTTATTTATTTTTATACCCTGAACCCATTAAAAATGGGTAAAAAGGGTATAATGGTTTTGTGCAAATGTATGTAACAGGCAGAAGGAAGCATCTCCGACCCCATAAAGTATATATATTCTTGATCAGGATCAATAGCCGAGTCGATCTAGCTCTGTCCGTCTGTCCGTCTGTATGAAACAACGGATCTCAGATACTATAAGAGCTAGAGACTTCAAATTTGGAATATAAGATCTCGTATACCAGGCGCAGATCAAGTTTGCGTTATTTTATCGATAACTGCCTCAGTTTCTGAATTATCGATACATTTAGATTTTCGATAGCAGTAAATTCCACATATCTCTCACAATTTAATGGATACAGTCACCAATTTTGGTTGGTAGGTTGTTGGCGAGGTCCTTGAAAGATCGGCATGTGCCACGCCCACCTCCGACGCCCCCATCACCCCCGCCCCTAAAATTTTCAAGTGGCTATATCTTCCGCAGTTTTTGAGTAGGGAACGTCAAATTTTGTAGGTACATTACTGGTAGTCGCCTTTAAGAACCGATAACAAATTTGTGGTGCCACGCCCACACCTGCGCCTATAATCGACAATTCCGATTGTAAATCGATAACTCCCTATATCTCCGAACATTTTAAAGATAGAGTAACCAAACTTGGAAGGCAATTTGCTGGTAACCTCCTCCAAAGATTGGCATACCAATTTTTGGACCACGCCCACATCCGCCGCCCCCAGGAACTTCATCCCTAGAAATTTAAAATGCGCATATCTGCCGTAATTTGCAAGCTAGAGTCGCAAAATTTTGCAGGTATGTTACTGGTAACTCCCCCAAAGATCGATAAAAAAATTGGATGGCCACGCCCACTCCACCTACCTAAACCGATACACCTGTTGGTGTAAATCGATAAACCCATATATCTCGCGCAATTTAAAAACTTAAGTCACCAAATTTTAAAGGTATATTACTAGTAACACCCTTCATAAATGTGGAAAAAAAATTTTGGACCACGCCCACTCCCGCCCACAAAAAACGAAAAATGCCTGTATCTCCCGCAATTTAAGAGCTACAGTTACCAAACTTAGAAGGTATATTACTAAGATCGAACTCCAAAATATTTTGAGCCACGCCCACTCCCGCCCACAAAAAAACGATAAATGCCTGTATCTCCCGCAATTCAAGAGCTACAGTTACCAAACTTAGAAGGTATATTACTAAGATCGGGCCACGCCCACTCCAGCCCCCAAAAACGATAAACCTATAATGCATTTAAAGCTTGGTTCAGGGTATATGGTAGTCGAGCTCACTCGACTACAGCGTTCTTACTTGTTTCTTTTTCTGATATTGATAATAATATGTATTTATTGTTTTATTCATATTTTATTTATTTCATTTTCATACTTATTTACTTTTTCTGTGTATATTTGACTTGTTCATTTTAATTTGCGAGTTTAATCATTTGTATATTTTTGTTTGCATACATCTACAGCGACTTCGACATGAAAATTGTAGCGCGCCGAACATTAGAAGAGCCAATTTCCGCTCAAAGTAAGGGCGAATAAAATTGAGTGAGTTATATTTTTTTTTATCTCTCTCGACATAAAATGGAGAGTTTTGCACTTGCACTTTTAAATGACTTTAAATTTTAACTCACTTTAACATCGCTCATCAACAATAAAATTGAAATAGAACAAGTAAGAACGCTGTAGTCGAGTGAGCTCGACTACCATATACCCTGAACCAAGCCTTAAATGCATTATAGGTTTATCGTTTTTGGGGGCTGGAGTGGGCGTGGCCCGATCTTAGTAATATACCTTCTAAGTTTGGTAACTGTAGCTCTTGAATTGCGGGAGATACAGGCATTTATGGTTTTTTTGTGGGCGGGAGTGGGCGTGGCCCAAAATATTTTGGAGTTCGATCTTAGTAATATACCTTCTAAGTTTGGTAACTGTAGCTCTTAAATTGCGGGAGATACAGGCATTTATCGTTTTTTGTGGGCGGGAGTGGGCGTGGTCCAATATTTTTTTTCCACATTTATGAAGGGTGTTAATAGCAATATACCTTTCAAATTTGGTGACTTAAGTTTTCAAATTGCGCGAGATATATGGGTTTATCGATTTACACCAACAGGTGTATCGGTTTAGGTAGGTGGAGTGGGCGTGGCCATCCAATTTTTTTATCGATCTTTGGGGGAGTTACCAGTAACATACCTGCAAAATTTTGCGACTCTAGCTTGCAAATTACGGCAGATATGCGCATTTTAAATTTCTAGGGACGAAGTTTCTGGGGGCGGCGGATGTGGGCGTGGTCCAAAAATTGGTATGCCAATCTTTGGAGGAGGTTACCAGCAAATTGCCTTCCAAGTTTGGTTACTCTATCTTTAAAATGTTCGGAGATATAGGGAGTTATCGATTTACAATCGGAATTGTCGATTATAGGCGCAGGTGTGGGCGTGGCACCACAAATTTGTTATCGGTTCTTAAGGGCGACTACCAGTAATATACCTACCAAATTTGACGTTCCCTACTCAAAAACTGCGGAAGATATAGCCATTTGAAAATTTTAGGGGCGGGGGTGATGGGGGCGTCGGAGATGGGCGTGGCACATGCCGATCTTTCAAGGACCTCGCCAACAACCTACCAACCAAAATTGGTGACTGTATCCATTAAATTGTGAGAGATATGTGGAATTTACTGCTATCGAAAATCTAAATGTATCGATAATTCAGAAACTGAGGCAGTTATCGATAAAATAACGCAAACTTGATCTGCGCCTGGTATACGAGATCTTATATTCCAAATTTGAAGTCTCTAGCTCTTATAGTCTCTGAGATCCGCGTTCTCATACAGACGGACAGACGGACAGACAGACGGACAGGGCTAGATCGACTCGGCTATTGATCCTGATCAAGAATATATATACTTTATGGGGTCGGAGATGCTTCCTTCTGCCTGTTACATACATTTGCACAAAACCATTATACCCTTTTTACCCAATTTTAATGGGTTCAGGGTATAAAAATCAAAATTGTGAAATAGGTGCACTTACTTGTGTATCCTCTACGTCTTTTGCAGGCGGGGCATTTGCTAGGCTTGATGGGTATGCTTATGGTAGTTAAATTAAAATATTATTTAAATCTTATTTGGCGAGATTTTTCTTATATTTTTCTTAGGGTTTTATGTCTATGCTTTATATTTTTTTAATTTTTTATGTTTTTATGTTTTATTTTTAATGTTTTATGTTTTATTATTCATTTTGATTTCACTTTAACTTAACTTTTATAACTTTAGTTTGTAAATTTATTTTTTCTTATTTCTCAACAACATTAGAAAAATATAAAAACAAAAATATTTAATGCAAAAGATTGGTGAATTATCGATGTGAAAGTAGTAGAAAAATATGCCTTAGTCTCCTCCAGCTCTCTCTACTGCCGCGGGGTCGGAGCAGTGGGCCGAGATGGATTTTGGGCTGGAAACTCAAATTGCTGAATCAGTCGTCAGTGGTGTAAGTCACTTGCTCGAAAAAACGCTCATTGATGCTCCGCCGCAAGTACACGTTCGGAGCGGCTCAGAAATCAATTTCTTTTATGATTGTATTTAGATTTTGTAGTGTATGTAAGGGAGTGTATTTAAATGACGGATGAAATGGCCAATATATTCGATCGGAGTATGGTTGAGATTGATATGCGCACTCTCGCTATGCTCGTCTTAGCTCGCCGGATTGTCGGGGTTCTTTCTCCCTCAAGCCATGCATATGTAGTCTGCCACATTTAAATAGTGCGCGTTTACAAAATAAGTAACACTTGTGTTACTGAGATAAATTAATACAGTATATGTGATGCCGACACATCCTAAATACTACCTGAGAAACTAGTCTTATTAGAGGGAACATAGGTGTTCGTTGTCCCTCTTCTGTACCCACCCTACCATGACAATGGTATTAATATGTTACATTATGCCTTGCACGGACTCCTTAAATCCTATTACATTTTATAAAAACCTAGCATGGATACTCGTCAGACAATGGATTATTTCTTAGCACTTAATTCTTTTAATTTACTCTTAAATGTATAAGTTCTTCTTGAACAATATTTGGACAATAGTTATAATTTTCTTACTTATAAGTCTTATATCTAATGTAAATTATATTTTTTTTTTCTAATGGTTTACATTTTCTTCTGTACAACAGTACACCGATTATTTTGTTTTCATAAATTTTTATTTTTTTTTTCTTTTTTTCAATTAATTAATCAGTTTAATTAATTTTTCTTTCAGGCTTCATGCCAAATTGTATCTTAAAACAAGTAAGAACGCTGTAGTCGAGTGAGCTCGACTACCATATACCCTTTAAATGCATTATAGGTTTATCGTTTTTGGGGGCTGGAGTGGGCGTGGCCCAATTAGTAATATACCTTCAAAGTTTGGTAACTGTAGCTCTTGAATTGCGGGAGATACAGGCATTTATCGTTTTTTGTGGGCGGAAGTGGGCGTGGTCCAAAATTTTTTTTCCACATTTATGAAGGGTGTTACTAGCAATGTACCTTTAAAATTTGGTGACTTAAGTTTTCAAATTGCGCGAGAAATTTGACGTTCCCTTCTCAAAAACTGCGGAAGATATAGCCATTTGAAAATTTTAGGGGCGGGGGTGAAGGGGGCGTCGGAGGTGGGCGTGGCATATGCCGATCTTTCAAGGACCTCACCAACAACCTACCAACCAAAATTGGTGACTGTATTCATTAAATTGTAAGAGATATGGGTATTTATCGATTTGCTAAAATCGATTTTCGCGATTTTCTAGCTCCCTAGTGGACGTAGGTTCAAACCCAAGACACTTTAACTTTTGAGGGTACTTTCCAGTATACGTTCCAAGTTTCAAGTCTCTATCTCTAAGGGTTTCGGAGGAACGCGCGTTCATACGGACGGACAGACGCACAGACGGCATGACGGACATTGCACAAAACCAATATAATATTAAACCCTTTTGGAATAATAGTATAAAAATACAAATATATTTTAGTATTTATATTACCTAAGCAAATAGCTTAGTATGGCAAATGAATCTATAAAAAACAAAAAACAAGATGGAACGTTGCAGTCGGACGTAACCGACAGCGAAATACTATTATACCTTTATTTGTGTACAGTTAAGAAATACTTGAATTCCGGGGGATATGCGCGTTTATTGGTTTTGGGGGCGGAAGTGGGCGTGGCCGAACAAATTTTGGAGTTCAATCTTAGTAATATACTTTCTAAATTTTGTAACTGTAGCTCTTAAATTGCGGGATACAGGCATTTATCGTTTTTGGTGGGCGGGAGTGGGCGTGGTCCAAAATTGTTTTTCCACATTTATGAAGGGTGTTACTAGCAATATACCTTTAAAATTTGGTGACTTAAGTTTTCAAATTGCGTGAGATATACGGGTTTATCGATTTACACCAACAGGTGTATCGGTTTAGGTAGGTGGAGTGGGCGTGGCCATCCAATTTTTTTATCGATCGTTGGTGGAGTTACCAGTAACATACCCGCAAAATTTTGCGAATGCTTGCTTGCAAATTACGGCAGATATGCACATTTTAAATTTCTAGGGACGAAGTTCCTGGGGGCGGCGGATGTGGGCGTGGTCCAAAAATTGGTATGCCAATCTTTGGAGGAGGTTACCAGCAAATTACCTTCCAAGTTTGGTTACTCTATCTTTAAAATGTTCGGAGATATACGGAGTTATCGATTTACAATCGGAATTGTTGATTATAGGCGCAGGTGTGGGCGTGGCACCACAAATTTTTTATCTGTTCTTAAAAGTGACTACCAGTAATATACCTACCAAATTTGACGTTCCCTTCTCAAAAACTGCGGAAGATATAGCCATTTGAAAATTTTTGGGGCGGGGGTGAAGGGGGCGTCGGAGGTGGGCGTGGCATATGCCGATCTTTCAAGGACCTCACCAACAACCTACCAACCAAAATTGGTGACTGTATTCATTAAATTGTAAGAGATATGGGTATTTATCGATTTGCTAAAATCGATTTTCGCGGTTTTCTAGCTCCCTAGTGGACGTAGGTCCAAACCCAAGACACTTTAACTTTTGAGGGTACTTTCCAGTATACGTTCCAAGTTTCAAGTCTCTATCTCTAAGGGTGTCGGAGGAACGCGCGTTCATACAGACGGACAGACGGACAGACAGCATGACGGACATTGCACAAAACCAATATACATTATACCATTTTGGTATAATAGTATAAAAATATATATAATTACGTTTTTAGTGAGAGTGTTGTACCGGCTGCGCCAATTGAAAAATACGACAACGATTTTTTTAGGAATAATATAATTCTTTATTAAACAAAAAGGACACGTCTTCTCGGCTTCGTGTACCAAATAACTCTGCTTGTGCTAGTGGTTTAATCTATAAGGAAACCTCGCACTTGCTTCTATCTCATGGTCTGTTTGTGGAGGGTCTCTTTTTCATTCCTTGTTTATGTTTATCTTATCTTGCCTGCTATGATTCTATTTAGAGAAAGTGCGTCTGCGATGTTGACATGCTGTATGATACTTTGACCTGCCATCTATGTAGGGGTCTCTTTTGATAGTTGCATTCTTTGTTTATGCTTATCTTATCTTGCTTGCTATGATTCTATTAACAGAAAGTGCGTCTGCGATGTTGACATGCTGTATGATAAGCGTGAGTGTGGACATGAGAGATCTGCGTGATCTGGATATGTCACTACCCCATCCCTTAGAAATTTGCTTGTCCTCAAGCGCTCAGTATAGTGTATAACTGTAAGTCGTTGGTGTTTTCTGAGGTTGTTTTTTCTTCATCTTCGACGTGTGGTGTCGTTGCTGCATTATTCTTATATTTGATTGTTATTTGTTTTGGTAAATTTTTGAATTTGAACAAAGAATAGCTTATTATTACTATTGACAATACTGTCACTAATGTTATGCTTATGATTAACAAGGTATTATTTGTTTTTGTATGTTCTCTTATGAGTTCTTTAGTTTCTAAGAATGCTAACGGCTCTGTTTTAGTTATATTATTACTTATATAAATGGTTTGCGTAAAGTCTGATATTACATTTGAAATCTGTCTATCTTCTAATTGAACAGAACGATTGGTTGCTTTGATAATGTTGTTTCCTAAAATTTCGACTTGTTGTGGTATACAGTTTTGATTAAGTGTGGTTTTAGGTAAGTTCCAAGTTAATATTACATTTGGTTCTACAAAATTTATTTCATAATTTTTTCTCGTTTTAGTATATTTACATTCAACTTTTATTTGTTTTAAAATACCGTTTACGCATTCGTTTGCTATTATTATTTATTTATCCCTAATAGTTAGCCCTAGTTCTGTTAAAATATTTTTTTCCTCATCTGGATATGGTATTATTGAATACAAAGTTTCTTGTGACAGAGTTTTTGGTATATGTGATATTATTATAATTTCATTTGTTGTGGATTTTATCCAAGTTGATGTGTTTATATTTAACAATTTTTCTGAATCAACATTTAACAAATGATCATATTTTAGTAGTTTTGGGTTAAAAATTCCCTATCTGGATAGTTGCATCCCTAATTCGATATCTTCGATGTATTCAGTGAATTGTTGTAAGTTAAACATAAATAAACTCAATTTTGTGTTCTGTTGTGATGTTTCTGTCATGCTGTCCATTATTTGTATGCCATGATTGACTGCTTCTATGACTTTGTTTAGTTCGTTTACCTGTATGCTATTAGCTTCTAAATCATCAATTTTTATACTATTATACCAAAATGGTATAATAGTATATTGGTTTTGTGCAATGTCCGTCATGCTGTCCGTCCGTCTGTCCGTCTGTCCGTCCGTCCGTCTGTCCGTCTGTCCGTCTGTATGAACGCGCGTTCCTCCGACACCCTTAGAGATAGAGACTTGAAACTTGGAACGTATACTGGAAAGTACCCTCAAAAGTTAAAGTGTCTTGGGTTTGGACCTACGTCCACTAGGGAGCTAGAAAATCGCGAAAATCGATTTTAGCAAATCGATAAATCCACATATCTCTTACAATTTAATGGATACAGTCACCAATTTTGGTTGGTAGGTTGTTGGCGAGGTCCTTGAAAGATTGGCATGTGCCACGCCCACCTCCGACGCCCCCATCACCCCCGCCCCTAAAATTTTCAAATGGGTATATCTTCCGCAGTTTTTGAGTAGGGAACGTCAAATTTGGTAGGTATATTACTGGTAGTCGCCTTTAAGAACCGATAACAAATTTGTGGTGCCACGCCCACACCTGCGCCTATAATCGACAATTCCGATTATTAATCGATAACTCCGTATATCTCCGAACATTTTAAAGATAGAGTAACCAAACTTGGAAGGTAATTTGCTGGTAACCTCCTCCAAAGATTGGCATACCAATTTTTGGACCACGCCCACATCCGCCGCCCCCAGGAACTTCGTCCCTAAAAATTTAAAATGCGCATATCTGTCGTAATTTGCAAGCTAGAGTCGCAAAATTTTGCAGGTATATTACTGGTAACTCCCCCAAAGATCGATACAAAAATTGGATGGCCACGCCCACTCCACCTACCTAAGCCGATACACCTGTTGGTGTAAGTCGATAAGCCCATATATCTCACGCAATTTGAAAACTTAAGTCACCAAATTTTAAAGGTATATTGCTAGTAACAACCTTCATAAATGTGGAAAAAAAATGTTGGACCACGCCCACTCCCGCCCACAAAAAACGATAAATGCCTGTATCTCCCGCAATTTACTTAACAGAATACTTAGCATATGCTGTTAATTTTGGCGCAATGCTGCTTATCTTGCAATTTGGTCACTCTTAATCGAGCGCGTCAAATTGTGCCACCTCTTTTTTTATAAAATTTCTCAATTTTGTATAAAATATTAATTCTAGTAGTTCGATTGTTAAAATTCAAAACTAACGGCGATATTTTTTTAACGCGATAGTTTAATCGCATGCTCACAGCAGCTCTACACGAGTCAAGGTAGCATCACAATAGAAACACGAGAATTTAGTCCGATTAATATAAATATAAATTTATAATTATTTAAATATATTTTATATTTATAATATATGCGGGATTGGTGTGTGGTTTCTGAGACCAACGCCAACAACAACGACGAACATGAAGAACAGTAACAACGACGATCCCTAGACAACAACGATGCCGAGACGACGAAGAGCAACGAGAGCGAATTCGCAAGACGGCGAATCCGATCGAGGAAGAGAGACGACGACGACGACGACGACGACAACGACGATGACGTGACGACGGCAAGGGAGTTGCGTATGAACCTCTGAGAGAGGAAGTCGAGTGAGCTGCGCGACGAGTAAAGCTTGAGGAAGCTGAAGAGAACACGTTTTAATGTTCAAACTGATTAACATTTTATAATATCAAAGAAACTATTCAATAAAGTATTAAACCTACCCATATTTTGGGGGCTCGTCCGGGAGTTTAATATGAACAATTGAAAAATTTTTTGGTGCAAAATCGACGAAATAGTGTGCATTAAATCGACGAAAATAGTGCGCATCGAAACGACGAAGAAGTGGATTAAATCTAAAACAAATTTTGGTGCAAAATCGACGAGGGAGTGTGCATTAAATTGACGAAAAAAGTGCGCATTAAAACGACGAAGAAGTTAATTTAAATCGACGAAAGAAATTAACTGACGGAAAGATGCCAAATTTAAATGATTTAATTGGAAACAATTTGCGTTCGGGAAAGAGATTGAGCATATGTGGATTACATCAATTTATATTCGAGTCAGAAGGAGACAGAGCGAATAGAAATCGATTGCGCGAGTTCAGTGGATTCAACTATGACGAAAAGAACGAAAAATATGAAGCAAAACTAGAGTACATACAAGAAAAACTGTCGGACCATGATCTTGTATCAATTTGCGACATATTGGACATAAGTTACAAAGTTGAAAATATGCCGTTACATATTTTTCGTAACTTACAAGCCGGTCAAATGCTGCAACATACCGATGAAGACGAAAGCAGCGACGAAGACGAAAACAGCGACAATGAGGAAGGCAGCGAGAACGAAGAAAACGCAACGGGAAGAAGCCTCGCTCATAATCGGCAGACAAAGAAGACAACGCGTGGATTAACGGACACAGTGCATAATAGCGAACAAGAAATTGCAAACGATGTACAGTCACCGCGTTTCGCTATGAGTTTTCGTGACGTAGAAGAGTGCATCAGAGTTTTCGACGGTAGCGGTGAAATTGCTGTGGAAGTATGGATAACGGAATTCGAAGAACAAGCGTTGCTTGTGCGTTGGAGTGATATACAAAAACTAATTTTCGCTAAAAAATCACTTAGAGGAATTGCAAAGTTGTTTGTGTTGAGCGAGAAACATTTGAATTCGTGGCAAACGTTGAAAAAGGCCTTATTGAGTGAATTTAAATCGCAAGTGTCAAGCAAACAAATACACACGCAATTGAGTGAAAGCAAACGCCGTAGTAATGAAACTGTTTACGAGTATTACTACCGAATGAAAGATTTTGCATCTCGTGGAAAAGTTGAAGACGATGCACTAATGCAATATGTGATCGATGGGATTGACCAACTTTCAGCAAATAAATCTATTCTGTACGGAGCAAAAAACTTGAGTGATTTTAAAAACAAATTGAAAGACTACGAAAAAATGAGTGCAAGTACGAAGAGGAGCGAGAAATTCAATAAAAAGGAAAATATGCAAGCCGTTCAGATTGGAAAGAAAACAAACTATTGTTTCAATTGTGGTGAAAACGGACATTTTTCAAGCAATTGTGAAAACAAACACAAAGGGAAAAAATGTTTTAAGTGTGAGCAATTCGGACATATTTCACAAAATTGCAAAAAAGACGTCAAAGAAGAAACAAATATGTGCTCTATAAAAAAGTACATTGAAGTGACACCAAAAGAAGATACGCAAAACATAGCCGAGGATCGCACGACGCGCACCGAGACTGAATATGCGGTACTGCAGGAGCGCTATCACATGCTGGAGGAGCAGTACAGAGAGTCGGAGTTGCGTGCCGAGGAGCGTTTGGCCGAGGAGCAGAAGCGTCATCGCGAAATGTTGGACCGTGTGGAACGCGAAGCCTCGCTCCAGAATGAGAATTGCCAGATGAAGATCAAAGCCACCAAAATCGAGGTGAATGTACTGCGCGACGAGGTGCAGCGATTGCGTGTTTTTTGCGATAAGCAGGCCAACGATTTGCATCGCACCGAGGATCAGCTGGAGCTTGCACACGTTCAAATTGCCGCCCTGCAACAGAAATACGATGAGCAGCTGCAAACGCTATGCCAGCACAAAATGAAAAAGAAATCCACCGAGGAGCTAATGCTCGAGCTGAGTCACGAATTACAGCGTACCCGCGAGAAGAACAGGGCACGTGCCATGCCCACCACACCGTGTGAATTATTAGTTGGAGTCAAGATGCGCTCAAAGGATGACCAGCAACTCAACGAAGCCCAAGATGATCTACGAAAAAAAGAGAAGATATTGAAACTACAAGCCGAAAAGAAGAAGACATACAATTTACGACGCAAGACAGCTAGAAAATACAACGTTGGAGACTTAGTCGCGATCAAAAGAACACAATTCGGGAGTGGACTCAAACTGAAGCCAAAGTTTTTGGGCCCCTACGAGATTGTCAAGGTAAAGTCACAACAACGCCTATGATGTCACAAAAGTCGGTAGCTCTGAGGGTCCGAAGAATTCGTCAACGAGTGCCGAATATCTAAAGCCCTGGTCGACGCCTGAAGATGATGATGACGAAGATGCATTCGGGGCGAATGCATAGTCAGTATGGCCGAATGTGGGATTGGTGTGTGGTTCCTGAGACCAACGCCAACAACAACGACGAACATGAAGAACAGTAACAACGACGATCCCTAGACAACAACGATGCCGAGACGACGAAGAGCAACGAGAGCGAATTCGCAAGACGGCGAATCCGATCGAGGAAGAGAGACGACGACGACGACGACGACGACGACGACAACGACGATGACGTGACGACGACAAGGGAGTTGCGTATGAACCTCTGAGAGAGGAAGTCGAGTGAGCTGCGCGACGAGTAAAGCTTGAGGAAGCTGAAGAGAACACGTTTTAATGTTCAAACTGATTAACATTTTATAATATCAAAGAAACTATTCAATAAAGTATTAAACCTACCCATATATATATATATATATATTAATATATTATATTTATAAATATTAAATTAATTTATGTAATGGTATAATAGTATTTCGCTGTCGGTTGCGTCCGACTGCAACGTTCTATCTTGTTTCAGTTAGTTCTGTTTTGTCGTCTTCAGTTAATGTGCCAAATAAATATTTGTAACCTTTTCCTACTACATTTAGGAGTCCTCGTCTCTGTCTTTTGATTATCTTTATTCCGTTCATTTCTCTATGAAGTTTTTCTACTAGATATGCATCTTCTTTTTTTTTTGGTATGACCCAGATGGGAGAACAATAAGGTGAATTAGATGGTCGTATAATGCCTTGGTGCATCATTTCTTTTATTTGCTTTTCAACTTCTTGGTCATAGCTTTGTGGATATTTCGATAACAAGGGTCCTCATTCTTTGTATTGATAACGTGTTTTACAGTATTTGTGAAAGTCAAATTATCCCTCTCATAATACTGAATATCGTTAAATTCAAACAAAACTATTGTTAACTTGGATTTTTCTTCTTTATTTAGATGTTCTAATCTAAATTGGTTACTTTCCACTAATTCATTTTCCAATGCGTATGATGTATGTATATCTTGTATTAGTGTTGGATCTTCATATTCTTCTTCTTTAGTTTCGTTTTCATATTCTTCTTTCTTATTTTCGTTACTATATTCTTTTTTCTTATTTTCGTTAACATATTCTTTTTTCTTATTTTCGTTACTATATTCTTTTTTCTTATTTTCGTTAACATATTCTTTTTTCTTATTTTCGTTATTATATTCTTTTTTCTTATTTTCGTTATTATATTCTTTTTTCTTATTTTCGTTAACATATTTGTTTGCGCTATCAGCTTTTTGATAGCTTTATTTAAAATAAGTACACAAACTTATTTCACGACGTTATAAACTTTATTCACAAATGTATTAGATTAATTATTATTAATCCTTAGAGTTTTATAGACTAGAAGCCACTTGCTTAGTCTTTTAACAACGATGAGGATATTAACTAACGATCGATGCACGTAATAACTGCACGAAGATTTGAAGCCAACTGCTAAATCTTCTCAACAACGAGATTAACTAGTTACACCGATCGATCTGTTAGACTTGTGCGATAACTATCAATTGTCCACTATCAAGTTTATTAAAACTAGAAGCCCAATGCTTAGTCTTCTCAATAATGGCACAATCTTTAATTAGAACGCTCGAGTTATGCGAACCAACTTTAACTAACGACGATAAATAGTCAACTATAGAGAGTGTAAACTCACTAGTTGCAGCAGCCGGCGGATCAGCGACCGCCCTTTGTATAGAGAGAGAGAGAGCGCTGCACAAGAGAGCGCGGTAATATGAGAAGAGAGCGGCAAAGAATAGCGCTGATAACGCTGGCTGCTACAGCTCGAACTGCACTTAAGATAATTTGCATGTGTAAATGCAACTACAAATACTCTATCTTTATTGAGCCGCGCAGGGCTCCAAATGTTCATCAAATTAATAACAAACTAATTTGATGCTGACGCCAACATACTCCCCCCGTTGAAAGGCTCCCTTTCAATAGTAAATCCAATAGGCGGCAGACACATCTTGTTCACGATAATCCTGATCATTCCTTTTGGTGTCTTGAAGTCAGCAACTCGAGCAATGCCATCTCTGCCCGGAATTCCAGCATGCACTCTGGCTAGTGGCAAGCTCATGATCTGCGGATTCTCGTCCTTAACGAGAAATACATCATCCAGTTGAATCGAAGGAGCTGGAGATCTCCATTTAACACGCTGTTGAAGGAGTGTGAGATACTCCCCACGCCATCGTGCCCAAAAGATTTCCTGCCAACCATCCAAAAGGTTGCAGTCCAGGATCGTTAGGTCCGGTTCCAGAATTGTTGCTGGAAATCCGCCAATCACAGAAGTGGCCGGAGTCAGCACATCTACATCGCCAGGATTCTCTGAAGTTGAAACTAAAGGGCGAGAATTAATGATGGCTGCTATTTGGCACACAAGAGTTCGCAACTCCTCGAAGTTGAGAAGCGATTGGCCAACACAGCGGTAAAGATTATGTTTGGCGTTTTTCACTGCTGCTTCCCATAGTCCTCCAAAGTGTGTAGAGCGCGGGGGGATGAAACGCCAGTCAATGTTGTCCGCCAGGCAGAATTGGTGAACAGCAATAGCATGAGCATCGCTCAAAACCAGACTTCTCAACTCCTTTAGCTCGTTTTTGGCTCCCACGTCAAAGACATCCACGTCGCCAG
Source organism: Drosophila infuscata (assembly GCA_035042205.1). Taxonomy (NCBI): domain Eukaryota; kingdom Metazoa; phylum Arthropoda; class Insecta; order Diptera; family Drosophilidae; genus Drosophila; species Drosophila infuscata. The sequence goes on from JAWNLR010000348.1 coordinate 28,374, forward strand.
GATTCTCTAAAATTGAAACTAAAGGGCGAGAATTAGTTTTTACCACAGTTTGACAGACATGTGCTCGCCACTTATCACAAACGAGCACCGACTGATCAACACAGTGGTAATGGCGATGACTTGCGGCGTTCTCTGCCGTATCCAGATTTTGACGGCAATGCTGTAACTCCTGGAGCTGGATCTTCGATTCGTGTTCATTCCTGCTGTAGCTATCGGTTAGCTGCAGCGTCCGATCGACATTTACCGCCTGATGTTGCAGCTGCACCAACTCTGCACTCTGGTTGGCTATCTGCTTCGGTAGATGCTGCCGTTCGCTGGCATGTTGTTCGGCCAGCCGGGATTGAAGCTGGACCAATTGTGGTTGGTACACCTGCTCCACATCACGAAGCTCCGTGCTGATGCGCTGCAGCAGCTCCAGGCCTCTGGTATACGGGTCAAAACTTGCCTTGACGGGGATGACGACGTCGCGTTCCACACTGCTCGCGAACTCACTGACGACCTTGCCAATCGTCTGGTCACAATTGGCAGAAATTGTTGACACCTTGGCACTCTCCTCGGGGGTTTTCACCAGACGCGACATGCTCTTCAGCTCACTAGCTTTGGCCACAGTCACGCCATCCTTGGTGCATTCTGGATCGGTTGGGGGTGCCACTACACAATCTCCCGTTCCAATTCCAGCACTAGCATTATCCTTGTCAGACTCTATTGAGTGCGCTTCAGACACCAAGCGCTTCTCATCATCAACTGTCAACCGATCAATTGCCGACTCAACTTTCTGAAATGTTGACGATAAAGGAAGTGATTCGAACATTTTAAGCTGCCTTCTCAACCGAATTTTCAGTGACATGTTCAGATCCCGAAAGTTTCTGCTCAGTGCACTGCTTATTTCATCGAAGTTGAGACGTTCCAGAGCTTTATGCAGACCTTTGAAATAGGCTTCAGTGTCGCTGAGCTGTTTTAATTTAGACTTGATTTCAAACAAACCACAAGAACTTATAGCCGACACCGACCACAATTCGTCAAGCCTCTGTAGATCACTATAAACAGCTTGAGTCTTGCGCTTATAATAAGAAATAAGCGCAGGCACACTTTCATTGGACGCGACTGTTGTGTACACATTTCGGCTGAACGGTCGCACAAAATTGCAGCCAAATGCACAAATTTACCGACAACAAAATGTAAAATGTTTCTATGTGCTTTATCGCGCACGCACAGCTGCTTATGTACACGAAACAAGTTCACGAAAGTTCAAGCGAAGCAGCGGCACACAGTAGACAACGATTGCGTAGCGGATTTATCACCAAGACAAGAGAAGACAAATGCACCAACAACGAACGGCTTCTATATATCGCCCACGCTCAGCTGCTTATATACCGAACGCACGAAAAGTTCACAAAGGTTCAAAGCGAAGCAGAGGCACACTAAGCGGCGATTAAGAAGCGATTTGATTTGCACTTGTCTTTGAATGTTTTATGCACTAGTTTTTATGTGCAACTAGTTTGATCACAAATATTTGTTTTTGTATTGTTGTTTGTTTGTGATGTTGTTTATTAAACGCACTTAATAAACAAGAAATCACGTCGGAGTCACCAATGTTTGCGCTATCAGCTTTTTGATAGCTTTATTTAAAATAAGTACACAAACTTATTTCACGACGTTATAAACTTTATTCACAAATGTATTAGATTAATTATTATTAATCCTTAGAGTTTTATAGACTAGAGGCCACTTGCTTAGTCTTTTAACAACGACGAGGATATTAACTAACGACCGATGCACGTAATAACTGCACGAAGATTTGAAGCCAACTGCTAAATCTTCTCAACAACGAGATTAACTAGTTACACCGATCGATCTGTTAGACTTGTGCGATAACTATCAATTGTCCACTATCAAGTTTATTAAAACTAGAAGCCCAATGCCTAGTCTTCTCAATAATGGCACAATCTTTAATTAGCACGCTCGAGTTATGCGAACCAACTTTAACTAAATAGTCAACTATATAGAGTGTAAACTCATTAGCTGCAGCAGCCGGCGGATCAGCGAGCGCCCTTTGTATAGAGAGAGAGAGAGCGCTGCACAAGAGAGCGCGGTAATATGAGAAGAGAGCGGCAAAGAATAGCGCTGATAACGCTGGCTGCTACAGCTCAACTGCACTTAAGATAATTTGCATGTGTAAATGCAACTACAAATACTCTATCTTTATTGAGCCACGCAGGGCTCCAAATGTTCATCAAATTAATAACAAACTAACTTGATGCTGACGCCAACAATATTCTTTTTTCTTATTTTCGTTATTATATTCTTTTTCTTATTTTCGTTATTATATTCTTTTTTCTTATTTTCGTTAACATATTCTTTTTTTCTTATTTTCGTTATTATACTTAAATAAAAATTATATAAATTATTAATTATTATAAATTATTAAGTCTAACAAACTCATCCTCGTAATTGATCTCGCTTTTACAATCCTTAAGGAACGTTCGTTCATTTTGGGGGTACTGATTCCTATTAAAATTTTGCTGACTTCTAAAATTCTGATTATAATTGGGATTAAAATTTTGTTAACTCCTAAAATTCTGATTGTAATTGGGGTTAAAATTTTGTTGACTCTTAAAATTATGATTGTAATTGGGGTTAAAATTTTGTTGACTCCTAAAATTCTGATTGTAATTGGGGTTAAAATTTTGATAAGTTCTTGGGTTATGATTATAATTTTGATTGTAATATGTATCATTTATTTTTTCAGGAATGCGGTCCTCGTACAACCCTAATTCTTGGGCTACCGCTTTCAGTTTGTCAGTTGTGGATATGTCGTATCTTGCTAACTGCAAACATAATCTGTCCGGTAGTCTCTTATTTATGACGTCCCTAACTGTATTATTTAATGCATTAGTATACAATGTTTTATTTTCTAGGTTATTTTCTAGTGCTAATTTATTATTTATTACATGTGATTTGTGCTCGAGTTCTTCGAGGAACTTACGAATACTTCCTCCATAATATGTGTTGTACACTCTTCTGAGGAGTTCCTCACAAGTTGTTTGAGTTTTGTAAGTGCAGATGAGGATGCTCCGTAGTGTTGCCCCGTATCCCGGTGAGTGTCTGAATGATGTTCTCATCGCGTCGCCATACAACTGCATCTGGATTGCGCTGTACTGTATGAGGATTTGGCGCTCATCATTGGTTGGGTAGAGTCGCATGATGAGATCAATCCGTTCGATAAAGTTGCCCAGATCGTCCATTTCTCCACCGAAGATGGTTGCTTGGCGGATTTGCCCGAGTGCTTGGTTTAATGATTCTGACATCTTTTTAGAAAAAAATTTTCAAATTTCACGAGGTCCTTATGCGGATAACAGTTTCGCGAAACACTTGTCCGTTTTCCTGAATGGAATAAAACGACGTTTCACAAAGTTAATCTGTTATCCTACCGGCTGCGCCAATTACGTTTTTAGTAAGAGTGTTGTACCGGCTGCGCCAATCGAAAAATCCGACAACGGTTTTTTTTATGAATAATATAATTCTTTATTAAACAAAAAGGACACGTCTTCTCGGCTTCGTGTACAAAATAACTCTGCTTATGCTAGTGGTTTAATTTATAAGGAAACCTCGCACTTGCTTCTATCTCATGGTCTGTTTGTGGAGGGTCTCTTTTTCATTCCTTGTTTATGTTTATCTTATCTTGCCTGCTATGATTCTATTTAGAGAAAGTGCGTCTGCGATGTTGACATGCTGTATGATACTTTGACCTGCCATCTATGTAGGGGTCTCTTTTGATAGTTGCATTCTTTGTTTATGCTTATCTTATCTTGCTTGCTATGATTCTATTAACAGAAAGTGCGTCTGCGATGTTGACATGCTGTATGATAAGCGTGAGTGTGGACATGAGAGATCTGCGCGATCTGGATATGTCACTATATATGTATATATAATTAAATGTTTTGGACAACAGTTTTGATAAAAAAATATAATTCTTTATTCAAAGGCTGTATTCTCCAACTGGAGATATTAACTTGTTACTTAACAAAATTGAGTCTTAGTTTAGTTAGATTTTAAGTTTACACTGTTCGGCGTACTCGAAATTAAATCTTAAGAACTGCGCTGCTCGGCGAACAAATTAATACTCGACTTGTTCTTGGTTTTTGTTTACAAGGAAAACTCTCGCTCGCTTCTTTCAACATGTACGTGACTATTTCGTCATCTTATTCGTAATTGCTGATGGTGCACTTTGGTTGCTTAGCGTGGGATCGGCGACTCAGAAAAATATAAACAAGTAAGAACGCTGTAGTCGAGTGAGCTCGACTACCATATACGCTGAACCAAGCTTTAAATGCATTATAGGTTAAATGACTTATAGTCTCTGAGATCCGCGTGTTCATACAGACGGACAGACGGACGGACAGACAGACGGACAGGGCTAGATCGACTCGGCTATTGATCCTGATCAAGAATATATATACTTAACGGGTCGGAGATACTTCCTTCTGCCTGTTACATACATTTGCACAAAACCATTATACGCTTTTTACCCATTTTTAATGGGTTCAGGGTATAACAAGTAAGAACGCTGTAGTCGAGTGAGCTCGACTACCATATACCCTGAACCAAGCTTTAAATGCATTATAGGTTTATCGTTTTTGAGGCTGGAGTGGGCGTGGCCCGATCTTAGTAATATACCTTCTAAGTTTGGTAACTGTAGCTCTTAAATTGCGGGAGATACAGGCATTTATCGTTTTTTGTGGGCGGGAGTGGGCGTGGTCCAATATTTTTTTTCCACATTTATGAAGGGTGTTAATAGCAATATACCTTTCAAATTTGGTGACTTA